>JAMAFX010000134.1:0-106812 GCA_023625875.1 Trichocomaceae sp. PYS4502
GGTGCCAAGACCGCTTGCTATCCGCGTTATCTGCCCGGCTGCGACATTTCTCGGGATTACTTGGGGTTTGCTACCTACTACTCCGGTCGGGTCAGCAAACTTCGTTAGTACGATTTTTCAGAGGGCCTATTTGCCAATCAATTCTGCCAGTCATAATTTGCTTATATAAGCTAGTATTTTGTATGGCCACCTTTATCTCAGGTTCTCAGACTAGCTAGCCCTAAAAGAGCTTAGCTCGTCATGCTGACTCACGCTTTTTGGTATCTATCGATGGACCCTTTCTCTCGGCTCGGTTGGCTATCCTCTATATGCTGCCGGGCTGTACGTGAACAACCGATTTGGAACGACTTGGTTTGTCTACTTCGGCGCTGCCGCGTGTGGCCTCTCTGCCGGTCTGTTCTGGGCGGTCGAAGGGGCCATCGCAACAGGGTATCCAGAGGCGCATAAACGGGGCAGGTGCCTCGCAACCTGGTTCTCGTTTCGGAACATGGGAAACATCATTGGCGGCGCTGTTTCGCTTGGCCTCAACCACAAGGCCAATCAAAAAGGGGAAGTTGGATACCAGCTGTACCTAGCATTTATTGCAATCCAATGCCTTGGGTTTCTAATTGGATTGCTGTTGTCAAACCCCGAGAAAGTGCAACGAGACGATGGAACCAAAATCAGCGCCCCCAAAGGTACAGATTGGAGAACTGAGTTGCAAGAAATGTGGCACTTGGTCTGGAGCAGATCGATCTTGTTATTGGCACCATTGTTTTGGTACTTTGGCTGGATGCAGGCATACCCAGGCACATACCTGGAAACATATTTCACAGTCAGGGCCCGATCGTTGGGCAGTTTTTTGTCAGCTATCGTCATGACACTGTCAACATGGCTTGCAGGAACACTAGTCGACCTGCGCTGGCACAAGGATCGAAAACTCCGTGCAGTCACTACATACACCCTCATAGCAGCAATCAACAGCGCCACATGGATTTGGGCGGTGTATATCCAAGATGAGTATCGTAAAACTGATCCTACATTGGACTGGAGCTCTCCTGCTTTTGGAAGGGGCTTTGGTCTCTATATGCTTCAGTCGGTCAGTTTGGCCATGGTTGAGAACTACATCTACTGGTGTATCAGTAATCTCTCAGACTCTCCGGGCGCGCAGATACGCTATAGCTCTCTGTTACGAGGTATCGAAACTGCTGGCGTGGCAGTGTCGTTTGGAGTGCAGGCAGTACCAACAGCGCTCATAGTCACGGCTGGTCTCAATCTCGGCTTCTGGTGTGTGGCCCTGCCATTCAGTTATTATGCCACTCTGCGGGTTGTGAGGAAATTCCGAAAGCTGGACGTGTTTGGATAATAAACAGTTTTGTTGCAAAATTGAACGCTATTCCAAAAGTGCACCATTTTCCGTATTTTTGGCGGTAATTTGCGTAATCAGGCATTGGGTCCACTCTCTAGTTAGTACATCACGTGATCAATTTCCGATCAGTCACGTGTCGTTACCTAATCGGTTATAGTCCGGTTAAGTAGGTTATGTATCTACTATCTGGAAGTCTGGGTATGCCTGCTGCAGTGCTGACTGTCACTGTAACTAATCCGTGCGACCCCGTCTGGATCGGCAGGATCTGTGAATGCGTTTTGCGGAGACACGACTACTAATTAGTTGCATTGTCTCGCCTTACTCGGACTCCATCTGTACCTAATTTAGCATTGCGCTTCCCATAGGCCGCCTGCCTGCAGCCATGGGGTAGATGTTTTTGCTTTTTTTCCCTCCTCTATTCCGTTACGAGGCGCTGTGTCGAAGGTTGGAGAGGGGTAAAAGAAAAACGAAGCAGCGCCATACTACGTAAATAGAATTGCTTAAAAATAACCACGTACTGCAAAATACGTAGTACGTACATGCTTGCTACGTTCAAGGCTTAGTGGTATGCCCACTTCCTCTTCGGGGCGCCTGCTTCCTGTGCCGTGCGTTCCTCACTTCATGAAATATTTTCCTCGTTCTCCTTCTTCTTTCCCCCCTTCTTCCTCCCCTGCTCCTCTCTCAGCACACTTATCCTTTTATTCTCACTCTCGCCGCTGCTCTCTGAGTACCTAGGTATCGCCCCGCGTCTTGCCAAGGCATAGACCTCGTCAGTTCGTTGGGTGAAAAAGACCTGTGAACGACCTTACATACCTAATATTCCAACAGCGTGCACTTCTGAAGCAGCTTCTTTTGTTGTCTGCTTAAATGTATTCATTCATGACTCCCTCTTTTCCGGGTTCCAACAACAGGATGCTAAACAGCCTGCCCACTACGACTCGGGCATCGGCCTTGGCTTCTTCCAGTTCTGCAGCGGGAGATATTCCGATCTATGCAAATGCGGCATATTATCCAAATTGGAGAATATACAAGAAGCAGCCCCCATCGTCATTGCGTCTGGGATTTGTCTCTCACATATTCTACTCTTTTGCATGGTAAATGAAACCCTGGTGGTACTGTAGAGAGCATGTAACTATAATGTAGACACACGGCTGACACATCCGGGTCTGGGTGCATAGGGTAAAAGAGAACGGTCAAGTCTATGTATGTCGGTGCCACTCCAGATAGCAACTAAAAGAGCTTCGCTAACGCAGATCAGCTCAGCGATGAGTGGGCGGACTCTCAAATGCCAGTCGACGGGACGGAGGGCTGTCTTCGCGCCTTCACTCAGCTAAAACAGCAATATCCGCAGTTAAAAGTTATCCTCTCGATAGGGGGCGGCGGTAAGGGCAGTGAGAACTTTGCCACTGTAGCCAGGAATCCGTCGGCAGTAGCGATGTTTGCCAGCAGTGCCAAAGACTTGGTTGACCAGTTTGGCTTGGACGGAATTGATAGTACGAATATCTTCCAATCCAAGGTATTATACGGGCTCTAACACCACTCTACATGCAGTCGACTGGGAGCACCCATCAAATAGTCAGCAAGGCCAAGACTACATCTACCTACTATCACAGCTAAGAGCGGTCTTGCCTAGACCTCGCTACTTCCTGACGAGCGCAGTTCCTGCTGGAGAATGGGCTTTGAAGCACATCAATCTTGCCGTGGCCCAGCAGTACTTGGACTTATTCATGGTGATGTGCTATGATTTTTCGGGTCCATGGCTTGATCGAACGGGCCATCAAGCGCAGCTCTATACACCATTTCAGCCGTATAGTGACGCGGCCTATATTTCCTGCCAGTCCGCGATCACCTATTTCCTCAACCAGAACGTACAGTCTAGTAAAATCTTACTGGGAATTCCTGTTTATGGAAGATCATTTACCGGTGCAGACAACGTCAACCAACCGTATTCAGGCACTGACGGCGAAGACGGTGTATTTGACTACAGCGAGCTCCCTAGGCCCGGAGCAAAAGAGACTGTCGACGAGACCGTGGGTGCTGCATACTGCATTGGTGGTACCGATGGTGGATTTGTCTCGTATGATACACCACAGACGGTGGAGCACAAAGCTAAATATGTGACCAGCATGAGACTGGGCGGCTTATTTTACTGGCACATTGCCGCTGATAAGCGAGGGACAAACAGTTTGCTGGAGACGGGATACAACACATTACACGAGTTGTAATCATTTCAGTCATGGGGACAAGAAAGAACAAAGGAGGGTCTTGTGGAAGTTACAAAGGACAAAACTTGTTACATGGGAAAGGCAACTGTGAAAACAAAATGGGAGGCAAAATCGGTTATAACTATGTCGTATGTATACTTTATGTCTATATCAATATATAGCTACCTAGGTAGGCGGATTTGATTCTGGACGGCCAGGGGTGCTTGCATATGCGAGTAAGTGTGCTGCTGCATATGGTTATTTCGTGCATAATCTCAATATTCACTCTAGTCAGTACTGAAAACTAACTTCTTTGATAACCTAGGTAGCAACCAGGGGGGAAATAGATAAAATTATCTACCTAGGTAGATAGCCAAGGCTAATTAAACAAATAAATACCTAAATATCGAAACCGCGAAACTTCCACCACTAGTTATGAAAACACATTTATCTAGTTATATAGATATAGGTATATACCACGTAAAAAAGAAAATGAAAGGAAAAAAGATTACAGAAGAGCAAGTAAATGACCCAACCCCGAATCAATAAAGACCTGCGTAATATTCATACTGGCGGTCAATGGATTTAGCTGCAATGTCTTGGAGAAATACGGAATCACCTGCCCGTTGTACACGCTGGAACTACCCACTAAATCCAATGGGAGTACGCCAGAACCATATGCAGCAGGGTTGGCTTTCATAAGCCCAAGGACTTCAGTTGTGTTGATTGCTCCTTGCAGAGGAATTGAGTTCTTGCCTGGTGCGAGGACGAGGTTTGTTAGGAACGACTGGCCGATTTGGGTGCCGTTTATGGAAACGTCGAAGGTTACATTGCCCTTTATTCTGTGTTAGCCTGGTATATAGGTATCAGGAATGTCTTGTATTCGAAAGGGGATTTTTACCATTGCTACGGTGATTACGCTCGGGTTGGGAATGAATGCTGTCCCGTTTATATGGGTGAGGTCCGGGGCCATCATAATATCTTCAAGGGCGAAGCCTTTAAGACCATTGAGACCTGTCTAACTTAGTATGAGGGTACCTATGAGAAGGAGAAGTAAAGGGAGGGTGTAGGGAAATACCATTCAGAGTGACCGTCTTGTTGAAGGTCACCTGCTTCTTGGGCAATCCACCCTCCTTCAAATCTGGCTTGCCATAGAAGTTCAATTGGAAGAACTCTAGACCCAACATAGCCATGCTGAAATTCGTCGCCGCGCCAGTGGACTCGTTCAGAGCGAGCGTCGTATCCACGTCGATGACCACGTCATTGTTGGCTTTGAGCCGCGGGATGATTGCGCTGGATAATGGCGCGGTAGCACCTACAAGAGCGATGCTCGCGTTGAAGGTGTAGATGGTTGGGTGGTAGGATGCAGTGTTGGTGAGAACTTGGGCCATGTTCGCACCGATGGAGTCTGGTGTTGGGTTGGAAAAGACTAGATTGGTGATGTTGAGGGACGATTTGTTCACATCACGTTGTGCGATGTGTGGGTATGCGACGTAGACACTGGGGACATCAGTTTAACTTCTTTTGATGTATAGCTAATATAACCACAGCTAGGTAGCAGAGAGAAAAGAGAAGCCTTACACAGGAAGCGTCACCACCAAAACTATCACAACAAGTATACTCAAGTGAACCCACCACCACTTTTTGAAGTGAGCCCCGACACCAACGGATGAGCTTTGATTCACAGCAGGTGCTGCTTCTACAGTCTGCTGCACCTGATCTTTATCGTCTGCCATGGCTGTCTTTCACCTGCTCCTGGTCTAGGTAATTAAATGGTAGACAGTTTCAATATGGCCTGTCTAGAGGATCGAACGAGTGGAAATCGCAGCAGGCGAGGAAGAAGAAGAAACAAAAAGAAAGACAACAGGTCAAAGAATAAATAAAGATTGGAGAGTAGCATTTCATTAGTCTGGGCATGCATTGAGTAATCAAATCAAAAGGGCCGTTGCACGAATTTTGCACTGGGGCGTACTCCGTACGGAGTACGGAGTATCTAAAGCATAAAAGCGTTCGCCGTTAACTACTGGTATACTATAGTCGATCCTTGCTTGCTCGGAGAGTCCGAATTGGGCTATAATATCGCTGCAGCATCACTGCAAGCGCGTGCCTGGAGCGATGTGACAGAGGGGCGAGACCGACAAGTAAATCTTAGTTCCTCATAAGTTAAGAAACTAGTCTGATGCAGTGATACTCCTTAATAAGCTAAAAACCCTAGCCATGGAGTGCAAGTCGATACTTACCTAGGTAGGAAGTGCCAGTCCCAATTAGGCAATTTTCCTACTCCGTGGTGGTTACAGATAGAAATTCGGGAACGAAGTCATGCCCGAGCATCCCTGCAGATTAAAGATTCCTTTATACTAGGAATTCACGACGGCTAGTTAGTAATAAGATTAGTTAACTATAATAATGAACCTGACGCATCCAGTCGGCGCTTGGCCTGCAGCTGCATATGCAGGTTAATTAGTACTAATCTATACTTGATTTGCGGTGAATAGGAGAACTGTCTTTAGTGGGATGGTACATTTCATTGAATTGAAATGCATGCGATTTGGCATGCGAGACTGACATCAAGTAAATAGCATATGCTCATTCTCTGAAGAGCACATATCATGCGAGAACAGGAAGAAGAGGAAGAAGAGGAAGAAGAGGAAGAAGAGGAAGAAGAGGAAGAAGAGGAAGAACAGGAAGAACAGGAAGAACAGGAAGAACAGAAAAGAAAATGTCGTGACGACGAGCGCTTGACCAGTCAAATAAAACACATCCTGATATAATCCAGGGCAAAGGTAAATAAAGGGTATCAATGAACATAGGACAGGGCCAGGCCAGATAGGAAGTCAGAAAAAGAAGTAAAAAAATATAAAGAATGGTAGAAAAAGGTTAAAAAGCGCCCCTGCAGGGGAAGAAAAGAAAATCAAATACCCCAAACTCTTGTTGGAGCAAGGAAAGAGAGCACAAAGCAGTATATACGGCAAATCGTGTTAAAATGAATAGCGAGAAGGTAAATGTATCGTAGAGCATAAATCTATACGGTCGGCTTTTTTCGTGCAAAAATGCTGCGCGTGCGAGACTTGCTGCGCGGTTTCTTCTCCTTCTCAGATGGTCTGGAGTGTCTCGATTGTCTCGAGTCTTCATCATCAGACATGTACTTGTCCTTGTAAATCCTGGAATAACGGTCAGTGTTCACGTCCATTTTGAACAATCCTATGAGCGGTCTTACCAGCTATTTCCCACCATGCTCATTCCCTTAGCCTCCGCCATCCGATAGTAATGGGCAGCCTTCTTCATGTTCTTTTTGCAACCAATGCCCTCTGCATAGCAGAATCCCGCTTCCGCAAGCGCATCTGCATCACCCCATCGCGCCGCAATTTCAAAACACCGAAGAGCCAGACTCTTGTCTTGTTCAATGCCCCAGCCATTCAGGTGACTAACGCCAAGTTCGTATATACCCAGGGCAAACTGCGCCTGGCGTGCCTTACGCTCTGCCGCATCCTTTCCTCCAACAGGCGCTTCATCGTCCTCACCTATATCCACTGAATCAACGGCTTTTCGAAGCCATTGAACGCCCTCCCGCTGATTCGGCCGCATCCCCCAACCATGTCTGCAAGCCAGCGCATACAAAAGCATACCAGTCGGGTGGTTTTGCTTCGCGGCGATGCGCAGATGATACGTAGACTCTTGCAACGCGCCTCTTTCATGGCACTCAACACCTTTCTCGACATGCTCCTCAGCCGTTTGCTCAATTACCGTAGCTACAGTTCGCGAGGTTACAGGCCGGATTGTGCTAGTCGACTCAGTCGACAATGAATGGGTGTCGTCAAGACGTGCACTGTAAGAACGCTGTAAGACAGGCCGGGTGTCTTGATGGGTTGCTTCCGTTTCCCGAATAATTTCGTGAGATTGGCGCACCGTAGGTACAGGAACAGTGTCAAGCGGATCAACTCGCGTAGGGATGTCAGAAAGATTTTCTGGCTTGGGCGTCAGGACTCCAGAGGAGTCCTCTGCTATTTCACGAGTTTGCATATCCGGGGACGGCGATCCATTGCGCTCTGAGCGGGGGGAATGCTCAAAAAGAGGCTCTTTCCATTCAAAATGCGGGGTCTGCAAGCCTTCAAATACCAGAGAATTCCTCGAAACCATGCGCCCCCGAGGAAGAGAGTACTTGGCATAAACGTATGACGACACCGCTGATGAGGGAGGTTCCTCGCCATTGTGTTTAGTCAATAAATGTTCATTCCCTAGAACAATCGGTGCGGGTTTGTGATCTCTCTGGATACCGTTCGATGAATGGCGATTATCTAAAGCAGGTGTGGAAGTCCTCGAGCCTGATTGGCCGGGGGCCGTTGCTTCGCCAGGAATGATAGGTGATGGAGCTGATAGGCTTAGACTGGTGCTTGAGCGACTAAGTGGCCTTGAGAAGTTGAAGGACGGACGCGGCAGATAGTTTGAAGCTTCTGAGCTGACAGATGGTGACCTCGGATGTGATCGAATGAAAGGTGACATGGGCGAATGGGGCATGGATATGCCGCTGCCTGAAGATAGCTTGCGTGGTTTAGAGAATGTTGAACCAGCATTAGAACTGGTATAGTCGTCATCTGAACTTTCTGGTTGGCCGTACTTTGAATAATATAGAGACGGAGGTATGGGTGTCACTCCAGGTGCCAAAGTAGTCGATACGGCGGGTGGGTTGGAGTCATAAGAAGACTCGCGAGAGATTGATGGCGACTTATTTGTGTGCGATGTCAAAGAATTTCCACCGCCTTGTTCCACGCCGCTTTGTGGCAGCGAGGCATATTCCTCGGGTGACTCTGCCCTCAGTTGCCTCAGGTACTCGCCCGACAGTTGGTTGCTGAATTCCCCAGTCACTGGAACCGGCTGCTGATCGGTCTCATCGTTACCGCTCTCGCTTTGAAGAATCGACAAACCGCTGATTCGCGGATGTTGAGACTGCGGCCGGAACTTGGGCTCTTCATATGCAAGGCGTGCAGGTTGGTCTGGGCTTGGAACTATTCCTCGCGAAGCTTGCGAGTTATCTGAAGCATTTGAGCGGAAGTACCCAGGGCGGGGTTGCGACAATGATCGTGCAACACTCTGGGGAGGTAGTCTGCTCATTCGCCGGTCCCTCCGCATAGACTCCCCTAGTTGTCTCGATAGCAAGCGCCCTTGGGCTGCAAATGCGTCGAGCGGAGACAGGGCAGGTGGTACCTCACCATCGAAGTGCTCGACGCGCGGAGATGGAAGCCGGAGAGACGGACTCCCTCTCGTCGAACCTGAGTCGCTTTGAGGGGCCCGCAGGTCGAGTAAATCCAGGTGCGACGACATTATGAAGCTCACTTGGTTTAGTATTCACTATTCAGCAATGGGTGCGGATTAAAATTGGTGTGGTGTTGTAGCGATTCTACCCGAGCGGGAAATGGGGGTTGGGTGAGATGACGATCGTCGCAGCAATCGACGATGACGGGAGCACTTTGGGTGCTGAGGATGTGGACGACGGTGATGCTGGCCCCAAAGCAGTAGAGCGGGAGCAATGCTCAGCATTGGAGAGTGTCTATAAGTAGAGGAAGACGCGGACTATTGGAGCATGGTCGAAGGCGACTGACTGGCCTAGGGGGTTTTGGGGTGAGACAACGCAGATGGCGAAGGAGCGGCGGCCTTAACCCAGCCGGTCGGTGTTACAATGGCAAGCGAGCTGACTTGTGGGTGGAAGGTAAGGAACGGACAGCTCTAGCATAGCCGAGCAGAGAGACGAGACAACTAAACAACCAAGATGTTCGATGTAGTTGAGGGAGAAGATGATGTTGTCCAGGCAGTCAGGCACCCATCCAAAGGAGACGACGGGACGGAAGTGCGGGAACAGCCAATCAGAGGCCGTTGTGCATGCCCCGCCTATCCACTCAGCTTAGTCGGACTCTTTTTTATAGTTACCGACCTAATGTGCACTCATAGTAGATCTTTCACTGCGCGAGATAGCATATGCCATACCGTAAATGAGACCGTCTGCGCGTAGATTCATTATATGTACTATGTAGATTCGCCCGTCATATTGCTACATACTAGTTAGTAGTTACTCTGTAGCATCATGCATGTATGGAGTAAAATTGATTCATCTTTCATTCATTCATTCATTCATTCAGGGGCACCGAGACACGTCTCCGCACGGCTTGGCATCTTGGCGGCCGTTTCGTTGTAATCTTAAATCCATGCTATTGGTGGAGTTGCGAGTGGCCCCGCCATACGTGCAAGATGCCGCCTCGGCCAATCACATTCCGGCCTCTATGCATAAATTACTAGTTCTTAGTAATGTATTACGGTTAGTAGTTACGTGCTTTTGAAATTTGAGACCTTGATGCAAATTGATGTAGAGCACTGGAAGCTCACAATGGCAATCGCTGGCCGATATGGTCAAAAGAAACAGTGAAGTTGAACTAATACTATGCGCAGTATGACTCTACCATAGAACACCTACTATTAACAAGATCCGTTCACGGTGCACTCATGACCGTAGGCAAACTGACAGCGCAATATGTATAAGATAACCTGGGAAGGCTGCCATCAGTTCGACTCGGCGCAATCCGAGCTATTATGGCCATCTATACCTTCTTTTGCCTCATATTTATATCCTGCTACTATGGCACGCACAATAATGATCACTATCTCATTAGCCAGACGTTCAGCTATGCATAGCTATCTACTTTAGCTATCTACCTAGGCTAGGCACTTCGCCGTTGCTGCCTTCCATATCTACGCATATAACCGCCACTAGACGCTCTGTGCTGTTTGAGAAGCTGCCGTGTATTCCCAGGGCCTTACATAATATTTTTGCCTACCTAGGTACTTGTGTATCACCATGTTCCCTTTCCTGGTGCTGAACGTGCAGAAGTACATATATTTCATGACTGAGTTGAATTTATCAGCGATATTGTGATATAACGAACCCTATTGCGATTTAGTTTGGGGCTCTAATCCAGTAGAAGAGAGGAATCGTGTAGATTGGAGTTTAGTTCAGAGTGTAATATA
This sequence comes from Trichocomaceae sp. PYS4502, assembly GCA_023625875.1. Taxonomy (NCBI): domain Eukaryota; kingdom Fungi; phylum Ascomycota; class Eurotiomycetes; order Eurotiales; family Trichocomaceae; species Trichocomaceae sp. PYS4502. The sequence continues at coordinate 10,567 of JAMAFX010000134.1, forward strand.
AAATAGAGAGACCGCATTACAGTCTTTCCCATCTAGTCTCACTACTATTTCCGCTCTCCGGCAAAAACTGAGGCGCATTCCCCCGTCCTAACATCCATCCCACAAGACTGGTCGGGATCCATTCACCAATTATGCCGTATGAGCGGGACCCGCGGCCAACATAAACCACAGATGTCCTTCTTGTCTTCCTACCAAAGAGTGACTTTCGAGATGGAGCTATACTACCAAATATGGCGTTGTGCAAGACTCGGGCAGGCGATCCTCGGACTGCATGGGGCCCGTTGGAGGCTACAGGCCGCTGTTCAACGCTGGAGAGATATGACGGTCCATACAGAGATCGATGGTGATGACTCCACGTTAGGATCTCCGTGCCGGCTACTTGAGGGGTACGGAAGTGTGGCCCCAAGTCAATATTCCCCAATTTTATTTCAACGACGTCTGTGTTGCATGAAGCGCCATTGCTGAACTGCAACAGACGGAGTTCCTGGCGAAGCGTAGTTGCAAACCCGGACAGAGCACGGGTTATGGCGACTTCAGGGCCAGCATAGGGTGCTGATAAGGAGGATGAAATGGAAGGATAAAGAAACAGAATGGAGCTACTATGGTTTCGGTGTGTGAGGAGAGGAATGAACAACTGCGTGATTAATATCGGTGAGAGTAGTCGTGTATTAATCGTATCAGACCAGTTAGATGCTGTAATTGTCGGCACAGGGCCCGTTGGATAATTCAAAGAGGGGAGTATAATAAGTGCACTCAGTTGGCAAGTATGAGGCTGGACGCCCGGTGCCGGAGACTGCGGCTGTGATATCAACGAGTATATACCATGCAGCGCAGGATGGATTTCTGACGGTGTAGAAGGCGCCTTTATACACTGTCAGTTTGGTAAACAAATTATGGCTTACTTTCGCTTACTGCTGTCAAGTCCAGATGCAAAGCTCGAATATCAGACCTATTTTGCATCTGGATTGTATGTTCTTCCTCTACCGATTGAACCACAACATAGACAATAAAGCCGCGGCGTTCGAGATCTTCCGCTATTGCTCGTGTGATGGGTTCATGTGGTGACCCGGCAATGACTTGGAAAAAAAAGACGGACCAGTCAGTACGTAGTTGATAATAGATGCTTGCTGTTTGTTTAGTCAAACGCACCGACTATCTCCTTCCGTGCGCCATTTCCAGCACGTCGGGCTCTTCTTTTACGATTACTCAACGATCGACTGCCGAGATATAAAACGGCGCCTGTTCCAAAGAATGCCGCGATAGCAGCTGTCCACGCCCTATGTCGCATCGCCCAGTCATAGGCGCGTTCAGAGATCGACCGCGGGGGCGGCCGGGCTCGGAGAAGAGGGTTGTCGCGCGATCCGAAGGATATAACATGAGGAAAATACACCGTCAATGTGTCTTTGATGACGGTAGCTGCGTAATCGACATTGCGATCGATAGATTCTGCGACCTCGGCAGAATATCGCTTGACGTCATGGGGGATGGATGCCAGCTGAAATGATAGCGTGTCAGTTTGTCTGTGTAGTTATGCTGGAGATGGACTACTGACAAAATCAAGAAAAAACTGGTCGTCGCTCGTCATTTTGGTTTCGTGGTCTTAGTTAGGTAGATTCATCATTCAAGAGATATCTGTCCATGGAGTGAGGTTTTTAGAGTAACTGACTCGGTCGCCGCTCGGCGACACTATCACGTGCCGAGGCCTCGGGCAGGGTTATTATTAGTCATCCGAATTTTACCGTATGGATACAGCCCTAACCCGACACAGCTGAGTGCAGTGTTTTACGGGTTGTTGGGGTTGTTAGGGTTATTATTTGACTGTAAGAAAATTAATTCTAATTAATGCTGATGGGATATTATATGTTTTTGTTATACAAGTACCTGAAGTCTCTACAGGAACCATATGTATGGCTGGTTGTTTGATTAGATATTTTTACGTTCCTCTCTTCCTCTGTTTACGGAGCTTGAGCTGCCCTGGATCGTGTTGTTGAATAATTGCTTGTTCCGATTGCTAGTAATATATTGTTTGTGTGTGTTATCAATATTTCTAAACATTATATTTCCCTGCAGCTTCGACTGTTTGTGGCTTCTCTACATCTACGTTACAATGCAACCAAATCAGGAACAGCCCCTGAGGCGAATGACCTATCTCTCCATCCGATCTCATTCTGAAATGATATCATCTTGGAAGAGCTCAACTATGTGCAGCCTTTCAACATGCCATAACTTAGGCAGCTACACACACGTAATAGCCCAACCACAAGTTGTCGCAATTAGAATCAATATACGGGTTCCACGAGGAAAATTGAGACTGGGATATACCATTGGCAGTCTCAATAGCGACGCATGTATCTCCTGACTGGATCATATAATATTTGGAACAGTTGCTTGCAGTGCTAGGCATTTGAGGAGACGGTCCTGTAGGCGTAGCAGTAGCTGTAGTTGTAGCGGCAGGTGTCGTTGTTGCTCCCGGGACCCCGACGCAGACGTAGTATCCAAGGAATAGGTTGGAACACTCTGTTTGATTGCTTTTTATTAGCCATGCTTGAAAATGTCCATAGAAATAAAGGCAAACAGTACCGGAGTTAATGGAAGGATTCCAAGAGTCAAATTGGTCAGCACTAATTCCGTACTTCGACTCAATTGCGGCGCAACTATCTCCCGATGAGACTTTATAAAAGTTGTTGCAATTGGAGACGAGACCAGATTGGGTAGGGGAATACGGAGATGAAGATGTACTAGTCGTCGAGGTAGCAAATGTTGTTGTTACCGCTCCCGGGACACCGACACAGACATAGTAACCAAGGAAGAGGTTAGTGCAGTCTATGTAAGAAGTTAGTGTAATGTCTAGATTCTATGTAGGAGCAATACAGACCAGAGTTGATTGAAGGGTTCCATGTATCGAATTCCTGAGCACTGATTCCAAACTTGGTCTCAATCGCAGCACAGGTATCGCCTGATGAGACTTTGTAAAAGTTGTTGCAGTTGGAGGCCAGGCCGGACTGGGTTGGTGAATAAGGAGACGAAGAAGACGAAGAAGTTGGTATGGAGACGGGTGTGGTAGTCACTGCCCCAGGAACACCGACACAGACATAGTAACCAAGGAAGAGATCAGTGCAGTCTAGTAACGTATCAGCTAAGGTCTATATGCTGTGAGTTGTAGTGCTACTGACCGGAATTGATGGACGGATTCCATGTATCGAATTCTTGAGCGCTGATTCCAAATTTTGTCTCAATCGCAGCACAGGTATCACCAGATGAGACTTTGTAAAAGTTGTTACAGTTGGAGGCCAGGCCGGACTGGGTTGGTGAATAAGAAGGCGAAGTAGCCGTGCTGGTGATGGAGATGGTCGTCGTGACGGACGCAGGCTGGCTAGTAGACGTAGGGGCAGCTGAGGATACGCTGGTGGATATTGTGCTACTGCTACTGCTACTGATGGAGGCAGAAGTAGAGGTAGAGGTAGGTAATGTCGATGTTGCCGAAGAGACTGTTCCAATCACACAATAGTTCTGATCGGCTACTAGGGCTCCTGGACACACAACGCCAGGATTCAGAGCTTGGAAAGTCGCGTCTGTCAGCCCCCAGTCGGCCTCAAAAGATGCACATGTATCCCCGTCATTGGCAGCCACGCTGAACTCGCAGTTCACAGTGTCGCGTGCATTGAGGATGCTTGCAGAGATCAAATGTGGGAGTAAACCCATCAAGACCAACGTCGTAAGACCCATCTTTGCTTGCTTGCTACTAGAGGAGAAACGAAGGGCTAAAACAACGAGATCAAGATGCTTGTCGATATCTCTTGCAGCTGTTGATGATAGGAAATACTTTCAATTCACAATGAGCCGATGTGCCAACTGGAGCACTTTATAGTTTTATACCTACGTACCCGCAGAAGCAAGCTATCTGCGACGTACCAAATAAGACTAGAAAACAAATGGGTTGATGGAGAATTTCGCATTGTACCTAAGGTTCCTCTCCTCGAGGCGTCCTTAGATGTCCACTCCCAAGACACGCCCCTGGCGGACATGGGACGACGGCACGAAACGAGATGGAACGTCGCGTTTACCATTGGGAGGGGCTAGATTTCTCAAATTGATAAAAGCTTCTGCAGTAGGATTGACCTTTAACTCCTGAAAGTAAGATTTTTCCTGTAAAGTTAGTAGTAACCGGGAACCTCGGGAACATGCATTGTGAGGAACGACGTTGAATGGGTGTTGGATGCACGGTACCTAGGTATAGATGATGTTACATGTTGGATTATGTTGGGTGTTGCATGCATGTAACATGCCAACAGCAAACACCAGCAGTTGTGTAGATAGCTAGGTACTCAGCTAGGTGGATCTAGATTTGGTACAGCCTTCTCCTTTGAACTTACATACATTGATATTTCTAGCCGATTATTTCGGACCAATTTCAGCTACATATCCTGACTCAGGCTCTCTGGTCCAATGGTAGACGGACCATCATACGTGTGCTACCGTGTAAATGTAAATGTCAGATAAACGCAAGTGGTTAAATTTACTACCTAGGTAGTAAATATTTAATAGAGGCTTTCAGCAAAGGCTAGTACAAATAGTGTACCTAGATACGCTAACCCATTTGACTGAGGTCAGCACACGTCTAAGAAATTAGATTTCACACTTAGATACTAATAGATAGATATATATAGATTACTAGACCTCAACTAAATAGTTAAATTAGAATCCTTACTAAATAGGTAGTAGTAAGTACGTATCTGCCAGCTATACCTAAGTAAGTGCTTACTACATACTAACAACGTAACTTACATATATGAAAGGTATATTTAGGTACGTAGTTAAAGATCTTTAAGGGTTCTAATGTGCATTTATTCCCACATTAGTTATAATTTTAGTCCGCAGTGCGCACTTCCTACCTAGAATGGATTGCATGGAGCCTTTACTGAAAGTCTCCGCGGAGTAATAGTTACAGCTTACCCGGGTAACCCGCTGGCCCCGAGTCATGTTGGAGCCTTAACTTGATATCTACGAAATGACCTAGGCTCAAAAACTTTCCATCATTAACATTATTTACCCATGCCTCTGATTGTCATATATTATTTGCTCGTATACCTAGGTAGCATAACAGTACAATGAGTCAGCCCTCTAATCCCGCAAGCACTTCATGAAAATAACCGTCGTTTATGTATAAACATGTCTAACTAAGCTTAAAGTGAAAAGCCAAAATTCAGTGAGATCAAGACTAAACACACCGACCACCAACCCGAGAACAACGTAACGCCACTAGCTGAGTTGCGGCTGGTGGATGTACATGTAACCTTTGGATTGTTCGCGAGGCAGGCTGTCGCCGTGATGGCTGCAGAAATACTCGATGCAGCTGCAGAGCCAACAGCGCCGCCGCAAGGAGATGGTGTGGGTGGCGTTGGAGGTAGAACAGCACACGAAAAGTAACTACCAGGGTCGGCCGCCGTCTCGTTGACCGTCCCCGTCACGTTGAAAGTAAAGCTTTGGTCCGTATTATTGCAGACGCTGCTGGCGGAAGCAGCGACTAAATCCGGCTGCTGGGTGCCGTTGCGGGTGGAAAACGTGATAGAGTTGAGCTGACTTGTGCCCGGATTGGAGGTGTGCGAATCTGTTGAGCAATTTGCCGTATCCAAGGTCCAACGAAGCGACCAGTCTCCTTCAAGGCCATCGAAAACGCTCATCGCGCTGTGAGCATAGTAGGGATTGCTACTGGAAAAGTTGGCAGAGCTGATGTCCAGGAACCCTTGGCCGATCAAATCGGAGAAGTTCGTAGCCCTCAAAATATCGAACGAAATCCTTGGACTCAAGTAAGGAGCGTACTGGCTATTTTGAATAGCGAATACAAGAGGCATCAGTGCGACAGGCGCGTATGAATTATTGCGGGGAAAGACGAGATCGACTTCGACGGTAGCTGGGAATGAGACTGCTACAGATCCGACGGCGCTGAGAAGCAAGACGAGCAACGTCGAGAAAGGAGGCGACATGATGTTCACTCTGAAAGCGGTTTGATTCCGTCACTCTATCGAGAAGCAGAATAGCTAAGTAAAAGATATGAAGAGACACCAGAAGGTGGAAGCGGATGAACTGAAAGACAAATTTAGGAGGCGACCGCGAGATACGATGGGTAGCCGTGAATACTGAATAGTGACGGATGTGTACTCCGTGATATTGCGTTGCAAGGGGCAGTCCGCAAGCTAAACCGTATCAGGCTAGGCACTCCTAAAAGATTTCCAATTCAGGTTTCAACTACTAATTGCGGCTTTGAAGTTTGAAGTATAGGCCGGGGTTACATATCGAGCTCTTTTGTGGCCAATCACCGCGCAAGGAAGTTCCACGTTCCTGGATCTCAAAATAAGCTCTTTCCTGTTTCGGCTGCTTGCCCCACTCCGCGGCTGAGGCGCCAGCGATCTTTGGTACGAAGTGGGCCCGGTGGTACGCCCTGCAGCCAATCACTTTATTTCCAGGCCCACTTACTACTACTTAGCCTATCTACCTCAGGGTAACTGTTCTAACTTAATATGAACTACATTCATACTACATACCTAGCTATTAGTACGGACATTCTTTGACTGTAGTAGCATGTATGTACGTATATATTTACTATCAAACTAGAGAAAATATATGAGGCTATGTTTTAGGGATTTGGATGTGCTGGCTTATATGTAATATTAAGTCATCTTCTTAAGCAGGTCCTTATGCTTGCTTGTTTATACTGCTTAAGCGATCAGATAGAAATAAGCTGAGTACCTAAATCCAGTGGTTTAGAAGCCAGGCCTATTGCAACTAGCCCCTTCTGATCAAGTGGTTTTTGAAAGTTTTCAATTATACTATTTTCTAGCTAATACAACTAACATTCCACTTTATCCAACATGTAACCTCTTTCAAGGCGCCAACATGTATTTAGTGCCCGGCCTGAAGTTAAAACAGTCTTTAAATAGAGCGTCTCAAATAGACAATATTTTCGAAAGATCCAGATCCGCCAAACAAGGTAAATACTACGTACAGACATTCACGCTGTCTATTGCCTCGAACTGATTGGTCTAATCGGGCCTGGCAATGGAATTCAGGCACGGTCAAATCATCTGTTCTAGCGCTAATGCAGGTCCGCCACAAAATACTATACCGTACATGCGCGGTTTCATACTGAAAATATACTACCTGAGGCTGAAGCTGCAAGCCTCAAAATAGGGCGTCAAGTACACTAGCAGGCAACCATGTAGTGTATGTAGAGATCAGTCATCTGACTTATGCCCCGTCAAAGATCAGACGTCCCCCAACTGATTTATGCATAAACAAACCACTAACATGTTTCAGCTTACAGCCAAGAGAATGCCCAGTGCCTAAACGGTAAACCTACATACTCTTGGCAGAGGAAGAAATATCGTGGTAGGCTGGTAGCCCAGTTGTTGGTAACCAAATGTAACCTGACTTGCAACACAGTTCCATTGGGGCGCATACGAAGTCGTGAAAATGGCACATGGGAAGAGATTTTACATACTTCGCAGCAACACGGAAAGACTGTTCGAAGGAAATGGCCGTACATACCCACGGAATGCATGCACGTGGCCTTGGATCATTGCAATTTCTCAAAACCATCTCTCAGTAAGATGAGTACATGAGTCATGAGGTAAATAGTGGTGAAGATCTTACTTGTTTGTGCAAATCTTGAGTGCAACACCAAATTTAGAACGTGGCTACCAACGTATTGCTTACCAACATTTACATTCATAGAGTCCATCCGATGTATCATCCAAAGCATCGACCGGGTCCAACGGGATCCGAGCATGCGGGACCGCCGTGCCATGTTGTAGTCAACGATCAGAGAAGAAGGAGACATATTTAGTAGCCTCCAACGGACTCGAGCTCACTCTTGAAAACAAAAAAGTATTTGGTAACAACCAAACTTTCCTTTCGTTATTTCTCTGAGGTCCCTGCCAAGTGCAGAGAAGTGTTCCCAAATATGCTTCTCTCTACCTGGCTTGACCTTACTCTTGCCACCATCGGCTTTGCTCTTGCTTCTCCTGCACAAGCTGGCTCCTTCTCTCCCCCAACCCCCGAGCTCAGACTTCCCGCGAGTCCCGGCCATCGTGGTAGAGATGCTGCTTGCCCATCGCGTTGCAGTGTTGCAGGACCTGCATATGGCAATTGGTCTCTTCATCGCAGCCTAGACCAGAACCTCTTGTGTGGGCAGACCACCTATTCTATTTTCAATATCTACGACGAAGTCGACGACCCAAGCAGCCCCCACCGAATCTATGCCTGCTCTTCTTATGGTCCAGACTGGACAAACCTGCCGGCCCTGCACCAGCCGGCAGCTATTATCAACAATACAAACACAACGTATCAGGTGGGATGGTGGAGTGATGGTGCATCCCAGCCGACCACAATACAGGGTGTCGCACGGGAGATGGGCAAGTTTTTCCTAAATAGTCAAGGCCCTATCAACGAGTCCGCAGTTCTCTTCGTTCAGGCTGCCGGCGGTGCGGCAGGAATCTACATTGGCAAGGGTCTACAGAACGAGGGGATTGCTGGCTTCGCGCTCGGCTATCTGCAAGACAACATCAATTCCCTCAACGTTTCCAGTGGGAATGTGGCTATGCAGCTCTGTGGCCCTGGCTCGGATGTGGATCATATCTTTGGGTTCATCGCGGCCGGTAACGGTACCTTTTCCCAAATTCAGAATGCGATCCAAACTTGGAGCAATGGGAGTTGCCTCTCGTTTGATACCTCCCAAAACATCAGCGGTCCTTCCTACTTCACAACACCTTCTCTCGGTGCCCGTAATTCCACTGTAAAGGCGAGCAATTCCACCAGCTCGAACTCGAGTAATCTACTTGGCCGCTCCCATCGCTTAACCGCGCGTGGCGACTGTACGACCGTGCAGGTTTCCTCCGGTGATTCCTGTGCTTCTTTGGCTACCAAGTGTGGCATTTCTGGTGCAGATTTTACCAACTACAATCCTGGCTCTGATTTTTGCTCGTCCCTCCAGCCGGGCCAGCACGTGTGCTGTTCGTCTGGAACGCTTCCAGACTTTTCACCAAAGCCTAATGCTGATGGATCGTGTCACTCATACCAAGTTAGTGCTGGAGATTCTTGCTCGGGCATCGCCGCCGCCAACAGTTTGACCATGGACCAACTGAACACCTACAACGCTGATACCTGGGGGTGGTCAGGCTGCCAGAATTTACTCCTTGGTAGCATCATTTGTCTAAGTTCCGGTACGCCGCCGATGCCTGCGACTGATCCGAACGCTGTGTGTGGCCCTACTGTCACTGGCACCACACGCCCGACGGACGGTACGGCCATTTCAGATCTTAATCCTTGCCCTCTTAATGCGTGTTGCGACATTTGGGGCCAGTGTGGTGTCACGGCAGAATTTTGCACTGCTACCAATTCGAGCACAGGAGCCCCTGGAACGGCTGCTCCTGGAACTAACGGATGTATCTCTAACTGTGGAACCGACATTGTCAAGGGCGCAGGGCCAGCATCATTACGAAGTGTTGCTTACTATGAAGCTTTCGGTTTCGGCCGTTCCTGCCTATACCAAGATCTCTCGCAGATAGACACCTCATTAACCCATGTGCACTTTTCATTTGCTACACTAGCCCCAGGGAACTACTCCGTTGCAGTGGGAGATGCAATGAGCCAGTACGAGCTTGAAACTTTCAAGCATCTTCAGGGTCCCATGAAGATTCTCACGTTTGGCGGCTGGGCTTTCTCGACTGGTCCGGACACATACAATATATTCCGCGAGGGTGTGACACCCGAAAACCGCCTGGCTATGGCCACGAGTATTGCCAATTTCATCCACGATAACAATCTCGATGGTGTGGATATTGATTGGGAGTACCCTGGCGTACGTACAAGATAAACATTCTGAGCACGAAGACGAAAGGCGTGGAAGTGGATCAGTTATGCTGACTACATTCTAGGCACCCGATATCCCCGGCATACCTCCTGGCAACAAAGATGATGGCACAAACTACTTGGCCTTTCTAGTGGTTTTGAAGAATCTGCTTAACGGGAAGTCATTATCGATTGCAGCGCCCGCCTCCTACTGGTACCTGAAGGGCTTTCCCATTAATGAAATCAGCAAGGTTGTAGATTATATTGTCTTCATGACGTATGATCTCCATGGCCAAGTAAGCAGAACACCAAGATATACTCTTACTATTTGTTCTTTCACTAATATATGTTCATAGTGGGACTACGGCAACGCGCATGCCCAAGAAGGCTGTCCAACGGGCAACTGTCTTAGAAGCCACGTAAATCTAACCGAAACCAACACCGCGTTAGCTATGGTTTGTATCCCTATCCTTTCCTCGACCTTGGAGACTCGAGGCGAGGCTGACAAATGCTCTATATAGATTACAAAGGCTGGCGTGCCTTCAAATAAGGTTGTTGTTGGAGTTTCAAGTTATGGCCGCTCTTTCGGTATGGCCGAAGCAGGCTGCGATACTCCAGATTGCTTGTTTACCGGATCTGCATCTGTGTCAACTGCACAGAAAGGTCCTTGCACAAACACGGGAGGATATATTTCAAATGCGGAGATCAACGACATTCTAGGTGACCCTAAACGCAGCTCGGTGACGAAGTCCTACGTAGATGAAGAAAGCAACAGCAACATTCTTGTTTGGGACGACACAAATTGGGTAGCATATATGGACGACAGCATTAAGGCTCAACGCTCATCATACTACCAAGGTCTCGGAATGGGCGGATCCACGCTTTGGGCTTCAGACCTCTCAAACTATAGCAACCCCCCTTATCCGAGCAACACGTGGGCTGAGTTTATCAGCAAGGCCTCGTCTGGTTCCGACCCTTATGCGGAAGGCAATCGGACCGGTAACTGGACGTCATTGGACTGCAGTGACCCAGCCGTCGAAGATACGTTTGGCTTATATCCATCAGAGCGGTGGAATGAGTTGGATTGCCCGAATGCCTGGGCGGATATTGTGAATGTCTGGCTGACCATCGATCAACCGAAGGGAACGATAACTTTCTCGGAGTCCTTGTCGCACGTTATTAATGGACCCGAAAATCTGAACTGTGCGACGTTGAACGATACGTCCAATTGTGACCAGACTTTGGTTTGTTCAGATTTCAAAGGTCCTGGGGTTGGAGCTTGTGCATACATGATTTACAACTCGCTGGTCACCGTGAATGAGGTTAGTCACATGAATTCGTTTCCCATCTAAAATGACGCTAATGGCTGTCTATCATTATTCAGATGTACAAGACCTACCACAGCGGGTTGGAAACTGCCTTTAGTACCGTCGTGGAGCCATCGCTTTCAAGCATGGAAAATGATTTCGCGCCGGTTAAGCCTCCGGAGAGCGATGCATGGCTTGGTATTCTGCTGACCTGCATTGATCTCGTCGGCACCGTCGCTGGTTCAGCATTTTTCAATTCATGTGCGTACTTCTCCCCTTTTCTCCTGCCGCATGTCAATCGTGGGCTCCTACTTACCCGTATACGTGTCTTATCTTTCTGCAGATCTGTCCACCTTGGCTTATTTCAAGGCCAACAAACCAATGTACGATAATTTGAAAGATACAACCAAGGCCCTTGTCTCATTCGGAACAGGCCTTGCTTCTGAGTTGCGATCATCAAGCGGAGAAGGGTACGTCGTTACCGCAAATAATTCCTTCCTGTTCTCATTTGCCGCAACTTCCGCTAACGAATTTCCAGCACTTGGAATGCCCAAAGCCAGAATGCGTTCACCATGTACATGGGCCAATCTATCTATGGTTGGATGAATCTCACTGAGATTCAATTGCTGGACCTCTTCAGCGGTAACGCGGATTACCTGTCAACACTTACCAACCTCATCTCCGAAGGCAAACTCATCGAAGGCAAAACCGACGTGAATGTAACGACGGACCCCACAACTGGCAGCGTCGCTGCGTTAACATCTGGCATCGCCAAGTCGTTCTATGCCTTTGCCATTCCGTCTCTCTGGAATGTGTCAAGCACAGCCGTCTTTGTTGCCGACTCTGGCGCATCCTGCGACACCAAGGATCCTCTCGACGATTACATGAGTAGCGACGACCAGACTAAATCAGGGTATTGCTTCAACAACAACTTGTACTATCTGGTCTACCCCCACAAATCACAGAAGGATCCAAACTGCACTCCGGGTGGACGCAATGGGGAGTGCGCGGATAACATATTTGCGGCAGCACCGGGTATTGACTCCCTGGACGGTACGTATGGCGGAATCACCCTCGCAGATCTCGTTGAGGGCGCGGTGAACACCTACATTGCCAACGGAAAGACCAACGGCGGTGCTGTTGCCGATCCGGCCAGCTCAAACACCCTTGACGCACTGTATAACCAAGACATCACGACTCCAGGATATGTGAATATCCCAGTGTGCAGCCCCTCCTCAGCCGAGCAATCCATAAACGCCAAGCAGACCTCAGAGCTTTACTATCCGTGCAATCCACTGAAGGCGATCTCTGACTGCGGGGACTCTACGTTCGTTGGGCAGACGACTAGCGGATCCCCAAGCATCTCTGACTGCCTGCAAATCGTCAAAAACATCCAGAATACTTTAGGCGAATGGAAAATTGAGAACGCCGTTGAAGAACAGCACCAGATCGTGCAATATGGCAGCTGCAAATTTGGTGTACAAGGCACAAAGATCAACGGCAACGTCCAGTTCTTCGTCGGCGCTCAGGACATTGTCGACATTATTCATTCGTCGATCGACAAGTTTTCCTGGGAAGGCAAGGTAGGGGCTAAGGGCGACATGAATTGTAGAGGGGACGTTAAACAGCAGGCGATGGAGTGGGGTCTTTATTGATACATCCTCCGAGAGTCTCTGGATCTCTTTTTGTATGAGTAGTAGTTATGTGACTAGAGTAGAGGCTATCGTGGCCACTCTAGTACCTACGTAGCTAGACGAGTTAGAACTTAGTGAAGATGAACAATGGGGAGTTGCTGGGTAAAATGATGCCTACTTATGTATACTAGTACGTAGTACAGTAATCGATGTAACTAACTACTAGGCGCATTTCCTGGGCCGAGTCGCCGACCTCGCACTTCCCTGCTAGACTCTAGTATTGTAGAAACCACGCGGATATCCCCTATCTAAAGTTGTCGCCAAGGAGATCGAGATAGGAAAGATGGAAAGATACCTGAGACTTGAGTAGCCACTTTAGCCGCTGCATCTTATCAGCCCTTCCGTATTAGGCAGGCAACTGCGGGGTCGGAGATAAGGGCAACAAGCAACAAGAAAACATCAACGCCCTCACTCCCGGTCAAACTTGGATTCAGTTCCTGCATAGATAGCCTACCTAGTACAGGTAACAGTAGACAGTGGACACGAAATGGCTCGCACTTCATGGCAAGACATCGCTCAAAAAGCACAGGCTGCTCGAGACAAGTCCATCGCCTTAGTCCAACCACCGGTTCCTGATGTGCCAACGGAGCTGCCGCTGAATGTGGTGGAGATACCCAAAAAGCTGCTGACGACCAGGGAGGTTGAGATCACAGAGACTCTGCCGGAGGAGCTCGTCACCAAGCTTGCGTCGGGAGAATGGACGAGCGTGGAAGTCGCAAATTCATTTCTACGCCGTGCTGGATTAGCTCAGAAACTGGTGCGCTTATACATCCATGAATCTATATAATTTAGATACGTCGATGATATTTAGATGAAAATAGTTAACTTCTATCAGGCCAATTGCGTTACCGAGCTCATGCCCGACGAAGCCCTGGAACGTGCAAAATACCTAGACGACTATCTCGCTACGCATGGAAAGCCCATCGGGCCTCTCCATGGGCTCCCAGTCAGCATCAAAGAACATCTTCCCATGAAGGGCCGTACTATAGACTGCGGATATGTCGCATGGTGGGGACGGATCTCCGAGGTTACCTTTAGCGGAACAGAAGCGTTGTACAAAGCAGGCGCCGTGCTATATGCCCGAACCACTCAACCCCAGTCCTTGATGCACCTTGCAACATCGAGTAATCTATACGGTGAAACTGTCTGTCCTCACAACCGTAAACTGACCAGTGGAGGCAGCTCTGGCGGAGAAGGTGCGCTGATAGCACTGAACGGCAGTGTTGTCGGAATCGGTACTGATATCGGCGGGAGTATTCGCAGCCCCGCTGCAAACAATGGAATCTTTGGCCTGCGCCCAACCAGTGGCAGATTTCCATATGACAATGCTGCTGCTGCACATGGACCGATGGGCATCCCATGCGTTGCTGGTCCGTTGAGTACTTCTCGTGGTGGCTTGAGGCTCATAATGAAAACAGCCATAGACTCAAAACCCTGGCTGACGGACCCGTCGATGTTGCCGTTTCCATGGCGAGATGACGTTAGCCACCTTTCATCAGGGAAGAAGATTAAGATTGGTGTCCTTTGGGACGATGGGGTTGTAAAGCCCCATCCTCCCGTTATCCGGGCTCTGAATGAGGTTGTGGGCAAGCTTCGCGATGTTCCTGGTGTCGAAATTGTGGATTGGAAACCTTATAAGCACGACTATGCTTGGGAAAGGATAGCATCACTATACTATGCTGACGGCGGAGTTCACAATTTCGAAATCTTTGCTGAGGGCGGCGAGCCGATGATGCCGCTCACTCACTTTATCATGACGGAAAATGAACATCGCAAGCGACTACAGATAGAGGAGATCTGGGAAAGAATGGGAAAGAATGCCGAGTATAAGAAAGAATACGCTGTGCATTGGAATAACACTGCCACTGGAATCGATGAAAATGGACTTCCCACGGGGATGGTTGACGTGATCCTTTCCCCGACGGGCCCAGGCGCTGCTCCTCCTTTAAACAAGGCTAGGTACTGGGGCTATACAGCTCAGTGGAATCTACTTGACTACCCTGCAGCGGTCTTTCCGGTGACAAAAGTACAAGCGGACCTTGACAAGATTGAAGAAGGTTACGATCCCAGGAACAGTCAGGATGATTTCAACTACAAGCTTTGTCAGTGGTGTAACCCGTTATTAAAAAGTTGTCACAATTACTGACTTTGAGACGCCAATATAGATGAACCTGAATTATATCGCGATGCCCCTGTTTCTCTTCAGCTCATAGGGCGTCCTTATGAAGATGAAAAGGTACGTCTTGAGGCGTTGCTAATGTTATTGTTTATGTCCATAAACTAAATTAGAGACCAGGTTCTTGAGGCTCTCGACTTTATCCACGAACATATCTCTTTGCCATTCGCCAAATGATGCATGTCCTAGGTATCAGTCCAGCGGGAGCAGTGTCATAAGATCTTTCCACTTTCACTTTTCTTGCTACTGCCCTAACAACGACTTGCACACTTGTAATTCAATTCACCATTTATCGATATAGAGCACATATAGAGGGAAGGCGACATCTCAGAATATGCGGGTCGTCCCTGAAGTCCATTTTGTCTGGGCCGGGCACGTACTCACGAGGTGGAGGATGTTGCGGTGTCAGCATTTTGGCCTCTAGGTGTTTCAGCTAGAGAAGAAATCGATATATTTTCATGTTGTTAAATGATAAGGAAACAAAAAAAAAAATGAGTACCCTCAAGGCTCTCCATCTTAGGCAGGATTCACAGAAGCTATCTGGCACGCAAGAAACGAGGCGAGACGGGCAGAGAGAAGTAGCAAAAATTAAGTGATCTTTACTTGTTGAATCTCTCTGGACGTAGTTCTGGTCCTGGATGAGGTAGTTGCTTCAAATCAGTCACAGTTCTGCCATCCACGCCCTGGAATTTCTCCTTAGCCTTCTCGAAAGACTGTGAGTCAATATGTTCTCCAAAAAATTCCAGCATCGTTGTAATTTCCTCCGGGCTCAATTGCTGATAATCAACTACCTCGCCACTTGAGCTAAAACTGCGATACACTCCATCGCCAGCAAGGTGGGATAAGCCTTGGAGCGATGGTGACTGTTTGAGGGATGGCCATGCCTGCGATGCCTCTTCGTCTTTCTTTTGCGAGGTTAGTTATCGTACAGATGCAACCTGCGAAGAATGCCTAGGTGCTCTTACTGTGGAAGACATGATTTAAGTGATTTGTTTGTGTGATATGAGAGTACACCTAGGTAATCGAAAGAAGGCAGAGACTGAGGTGGGGGAAGCTGACACTTATATCCGTTTCAAGGATGAGTGACAACTGACCAACATTACCTACGACGTAATATTGTTGGATTTTGACGTTAATCTCTCCTGGATGGGAATAGTATTGGTCCCTAGCGTCGAGTTATTAATGAACTACCTAGGTAAAAAATATGGTGGTTTACAATTCGTTAACAGGACTGTAGTAGGTCCAAACTCACAATGCCCTAGCTACTATTCCTGGATTCCAACATGAATAAGTCTTTTGAAGACCTGAGTACGACCGGCCTCGTAGCTAGCGCTAAATATTTCTCAAGCAACGACTGTGAATTTAGAAGAATATTGATTTTATAGCGGGATTCTGTTCTGGACTCGGAGTTTCACTTGTCCAATTCTAATCACCTCGCAACATTAAGCTGATATTTGTGCAGTTGATCTTCAACATGTGAGAATCCGTAGCAAAGGCAATTCGGTTGCTATTGCTTCCGTCTCAAATTTATGTCCAGAACTTTCCCGCATAGATTGTTCAAAGGATGGAGCACCTCAGGAATAAGATCTTGCACTTCGGGAGCTTGCCTTGCCAAATGGGTGTTCAATCGTTGTTATACCATGTATTTCAATGGTTTTAATTGTCATGTTCTGTGGTGAATGTGTAGTTAAGGATCGCACCTACTGGTAATAGGCGTAAATCATTGGATTCACCTTGTATCCATCGCGGGCTTACTCCAAGAAAGAGTAGTGCTAATAATTTATTTGGGCATAGCTCCTATCTCCAAATTATTTCCTTGCAGAAACGGCTATGCATTGATAACATCATGAAGCAGCTTTCATTGTCCCGCAAGCCGAGCATGTCCACCACTCAGTTTCCATAAAGGCCCCGCATACATGGCAAAGCCAGCCAAGCGGTTTCTTAACTTGAGATTTCTCCAAACCAGCAAGTCTTTCCGATGTGTTGCTTTTAAAAGAGAGTACTCGGCTAGCATCGCTGTTGGCCAGGGCCTCTGATGCCAGACGGCTCCGAGGTTTATGTGCGTCTCTCTTCGAGGACGCCTTCCTAGAGTCTTCTACAAGTCGAGATTGGGCTGTTAGTGAGGGAGCTGGGCGTTCGGTACCACATGCATCACAACAAAGATATGCTGGTGGATTTTCGAGGGTGCAGATTTCGCAATTCCAAGTAATCTCCTCTTCGCCATCTCCGCTACTGAGGGGCTTCTCCGAATCGTTAGCTGAACCAGACAATGTTCCCGAACTAGCAAATCGCTTTAGAGGTTTCGTATTCATGGAAATTGGAGGTGGTTGCATTGCCTTCGGGTAGACATTACTGCGAGGCCCAGCGGGATTTTCCTGACTCGGGGGAACATATGACGACCCATATTTCTCCCTCTCATCTTCTTGGATCATTTCTATATATGCCTGCATGATAGCTCTTTCATTCGCATCGTCCTCCTCAGCTTTGGTGCGGAAGCCACTTCTCGATGCTTCTTCGGCCAATTTTTCACTCTCGCCAGAACCCGAAGCACACCCGTTGGTCACATCAATGCGTCTCTGTGCGGCATCTGCAATAACTTTACGCACATCCGATCCTTTGAGCAACGGTGCACCTCCTAGCTTCTGCCCAGAACCAGCTGACAGTGTTCGCCGTCTTTCTGCAGCAAGGCGAGCCAGCCGCCGAGCTTCATCGAGGGGAATCCTACGGCCTCCAAGGCGTTTTCCTTCCGAGAGAAACCCCTCACCGGTGTAACCTTTTCTGATAAGTTCTTCGTGCTCGTCACGGAGCTGGTTCCAAAGAGCATGAAATTCGCGATTATGAGGTCCATGCACAATGTGACATAACCTAATAGTTGACGATTATTAGAACCAATAGAGTTTTACCGCAGACGCCACATCAGATATGAGGAGAACACGTGACTCACTCGTGTAACATGGTATCGACAACCTGCTCGAGAGGCAGAAACTGTCGCTCATCTGTCGGATATCGCAGTCGCAAACAGATCTTCTGACCCCCATTGACATTAAGGCCAAGTAGATTTCGCTGGTGCGGATAGAATTCACACAATGTGCCAACCTTCCAGTTTCGTTGCCTCATAATCGGTTTTACGAGGGAAGCCACTTTTCGCAGCATTTGAAGCGCTTCGGCTTCTCGTGGACGATGATTTTCATGCTGATATTCCAAAACGAGCGGATCGACCTCGTGCATCTTTGCTGAAAGAAAGCGTAATCGAAGTTATGCGCACTTGCAAACGCGAGGGCCGAGCTTATTTAATATAATGAGACCCCATAGTCTCTCCGTGCACACTGATATGTTCAACTATGCAAGTATGGATGGCTCTGAAAATAGCTTTGTAATCTGCCTTGGTTTCCGGCTCGGAGGCAAATTCGAAGGAACCAAACACCTCGCCAGGCACAGCCCGCGAAACTTCGGCGGTTTAATCAGCAACGAGAAATGTGGTTAGAAGCCGTGTGTGTAGTGAAAGAAGAGGCAAATGGATGTGGTTGATTTTATTGCTAGAACTGAAGATGATAGATCTTGCACTTGGCGGAGATAAGCTTAGGCACCAAGGCGTCTAGGTATCGTGAGGCATCAAGGCATCAAAGGACGCGTGCGCACGTGACTATCCCAAAAAGGGTTATATGTACTATGTAATTATTTCGGGGCTAATTTTTTGCTGCTTTGTTGCCAAGTTTCGCTGCGCTTAAATGGGAAACAAGAATAATTTTACGTACATTGTGTTTTCAAAAATACCGCTATGCATTCGAGATTTTTCGTTGGTATTTGCGTAATCAGGTCACAGGACCCCACTTTTCGTTTCATTAAGAAAGCGAGATATCGACATTCTCACTAGAAATAGTATCACAGAACCAAATGAAGACCACCTCGGTATCTAACAGCAGCTCTATATATAAATGAAATAAAACTGGGTGTGATAGTGTTATAAAAGGGTGATAGTGTTATAAAAGGAGGGTGCAACTATTATTCAAAGATCAAAGGAGGACGCAAGCGACACTTTACCTCCAGCGAGAGGGAGAAGAATGTATCGGTAATCACAGTTAGAGATTATCTGCCCTCCAGACTTTCTCAATAACAGTAGCAGCCCCAAGTACCTTTTCCTCCTCAAGTCTCTTCCCAATCACTTGCAGGTTGATTGGGTGTCCATCCATGTTCTCTGGATCATATAGACTCCAGTTCCATGAATCGCGTTCATTTCTTGGAAAGTAAGGCACATCCGGCAAACGATCAATATCCTTCCTAACTTCATCAACTGGAAACGTAATAGCTGGATAATCTAAGAGATTCCAGATCTTTGTATATCCCACCCACCGCATAGCTCGGTGCGGCACCGCGGCATGCGGCAACGTGGGTGTAAGAAGAACATCAACGGGCCTTCCAGAAGGTGAGCGCGCTTTATTCCATTTGTCAAGGTAACTTTTTTGAAGTTCGAATTTCCGTCTATTAAGTTGCCAGTATTGGTAGACAGAGATAGCGCTCCCGCGACGAATCATAGAACTGACGTGAGGTATAAAAGGCTCACCGGCCTCGGTGACGTCGCGGATGATATCTTCACAGCCATCAACCGTGTAGTAAAGGTCCATGAGATTAATGTACTCTAAAAGATCGGACGTATCCCACAGTATAACTTCATGGCCCTGGGCCTGGAGCTTCCTGGAAAGAGCGAGCAGAGTTCGTTCGATTGGCGGGTGCGGCTTCACGACACCGTCGTCAAGAATGAGTCCAATCACCATAGGCCGGGATTGGATTTCTTGAAAACTATGTTCATTCCAAGGAAGTGGCAGGCATCTCGGGTCCAGATTATGAGGACTGCCTTCTGCGACTAAGCGGGTTATGTAACAGATGGATTCAAGATCGCGGGCCATTGGTCCAATAGAGGAAGGGACATGCTCCTGGCCTTCAGTGGATACGGCGACGTTGCAGTAAGGGAATCGGGGACTCTAGGAAATAGAGTAAACCTTGTTGGTGTGAAAACATTGTGATGGAAAGATATAGTAACCTACACTAGGCTTGAATCCATACAGACCCATTATGGCTTGAGGCATTCTGATACTACCCCCAAGATCTGTTCCGAAGCCAAGAATAGACCCATGTAACGCTAACAATGCTGCCTCGCCACCAGTAGAACCTCCAGGGGTGAAGTTAGGGTTCCGAGGGTTCACCGTTAGACCCCAGAGAGGATTCTCGGTTTCAGACCACTATGAAATATGCCACGACTGCTATCAGTCTCACTTTCGTGCGTATACATGAAAATTTTGGAAATTGGGAAAGGGAAGGCACAAACCATGATGCTCTGCGGGAGATTAGATTTGGCAATGATAACAGCCCCCATGCCCTTAAGCATCTGCACCAAAACTGCATCATCCGTAGCAGGTTTAAAAGAACGGCCAACATAGCCCAGGGTCGTATCTATACCTTTGATATTGAATTGGTCTTTTAGAGTTATGGGTACGCCATGCAGGGGGCCTTTTAGTTTGCCGGTTTTCTCAAAATAATGGTCCAACTCTCTTGCTTGGGCCAATGCATCGCCAAAGATGGGTTCAGTGATGCAATTTGTCTGATATTATCAACGTCAATTCCAACGAGATCATCGCGGAATGATTAATATATTCGGCCAAAGGAGTGATAAGGACTCACCAGTTGATGTGCTACCACGGCTCTAATGGATAACTAACGTCAGTAGATGAAAATAAACCAAACTCATTTTCCAGAGACAAGCTTTTCAGAGTTGGTTTCATGTCCCATTACCTTTTGATATATGCCAACGTAACTCTTTCCGCAGTAAATTTCCCTTGACCAAGTAGATTTAGCAATGTAGGGACATTGGAGATATCAGTGATTTCCTGGATCGACGAGTCATTTTCGAGACGAGAGCGGCCATCAACACTGTGCACCCGAGGGAAGCGCTGGTCTACATCATTAACCACATAGGGCTTTATAAGCTGGTCTCGCAAGGAGCGTTTGTTGAAAACAATACTTTCCCATGTCTGCGTAGTACCATCCATTTTCGTCATGTCGGACGTGTAAAAGTCGTGATTTTGCAGGCTGAAGAAAGCTTGGAAATAATTGTCCCTTTATCGGATATCTTAAGGTTTCTACTAGTACTTCGTAGTTCGTACGGCCGATGATATGAGCCAATAAAAACATAATAATCAGGGGCCTAAGCGTTCTCTAAGCGCTTAATTTTTTAATTTCTAAGATCTTACTCCGTACTCCGTACATACTCCGTAGTCTTTGGGTATCTCCGATTTCGACCAATTGTTAATCTCGTGCAATCGCATCTCGGAGACTTCGCCGATTTCCACCACAGAAGACTGAAATTATGTGTATACTACATACGTATACCTAAGTAGCATGCATCCAATAATATGTCCAATACTGGTGTAGAAAGATACCGGCATGGCACGAAGATGAAGGAGGATCATCAAGCCACAATCCATTCAAGAAATTTCGCTTCTGTAGTAAACCCTGTTCATCAAGCCTGAAAATCTGAGAACTATCAGAACCACAAGATATATGATAGACCTTCATCGATCTGAAAACACGCTGTCTTTACATTAATACTATATGAGACTGTGAGTATGTAGTGACGGACTAACTTGAAGTATTTTTTGCCTTGATACAGTACGAGGTTTCTCCTTGGCATTTGCGCAATCAGGCCACCTTTCGTTCCCCCCACGAACATTCTACAAACAATGATGACAATCGGATTGTTATTTCTGCAGCACTCTAAGAATACATACACATACCTAGGTATATTTAAGATCAGTACCAGCAATGGCCGGCTTCCAATTTATCAATTCCTCTCAGCCAGTGCCTGATGCGAAAGATATTCCCGTCAGCTTTTCAATTAAAGCCGCTCCTTCAACGGATGTCTGGGATAAACCGCCTGCCACGCACAGATTCAACGCTCCCATACTATACCGAGTATTGTCATTGAAGGCCTTCAACCGCGCCCGGGTTTCGGTAGTTGCTGAATGGGAGAAGCTCTACGATCAGGGCGGGCTGATATTGGTGATTCATCAGAACGAGGGAGGCAAAGAGCAACGACAAACAAAAAAATGGATCAAGACGGGGATCGAGTTCACGGCCGGTAAACCTCATGTCAGCGTGGTCGCTACCGACCGTTGGTCTGACTGGAGTTTGACTCCAGTCCCGTCTGGTGGGAACGCAGCGACGATTGAGATTGTGAGAGAACAGGACAACACGC
Organism: Trichocomaceae sp. PYS4502; assembly: GCA_023625875.1. Lineage (NCBI taxonomy): Eukaryota > Fungi > Ascomycota > Eurotiomycetes > Eurotiales > Trichocomaceae > Trichocomaceae sp. PYS4502. The sequence goes on from JAMAFX010000134.1 coordinate 32,839, forward strand.
TATGGGTGTATCTAGTGGATGATAGCTCGCGTTTTCCGTTGCGGGAGATCACCTGGGCGTTTGAAGCCGAAGAGACAGCTGAGTGCTGGATTGGCGCCTATGCAGCAAAGCCTTACTTCTCTCCTGACGCCGATGACCTGTCTGTTGATTTTCACCATCTGATCGTGGAGACCGTTGTTGATTGATTAGTCGCTACCAACTTTTTAATCTAAATATTATGCAACCAATCCTAATCTTGCAATTTTCAGAACATGTGATTCAAAAATAAATTATCAATGTCCATTGTCTAGAGTACTCTCCTTTTGTGCCGCTCCTTTATTTACCACTCGGCTTCCTTCGGCGTGTCCTGACTTCCAAACATAAAGGCAACGGTTACCTTTGTACTTACATATAACTTCTGACATCTTGGTAAGCTCAAGGTAATCCTCAGTGGCTCATTCGCCGTAAAAGGCAATGCGTCTGGTCCCAGCTTGAGCAGCACTTCAGCGGGCTAATTCGACTTAGTGAAGATTGGTCACCAATCAACCGACAAGAGATAATCGCATTTTTAAAACTATATATACTTCCTACCCAGATTGTTGGTTAGAATGAAGAAATTTGTTGAAAGCCTGAACAATCTGACACCGTTTAGGCCGAACGGGAAGAAATAGATATCAAAGATCTAGGAAAAGGGCTTTTATACGGCCCAAAGGTCTTTCTAGTGCCTCAAAGGATGAGCGTATGGGAATAGTTTCAGTTGGATCTCACGGAATGTTCCAGGAGATAAGATTTCAAGCATAAATAGGAGGGCAAAGGATAGGTATGTAAAGTGGATTTTTTCATCCTCGGTTATCTCTTCTCATCATCTCAACAATACCCCATTTTCCCTCCAACTCTTATCTACTTAAAACAGGCCCTTCTGATCACAACAAAGGACAGGCCAATACTTCGAGTATGGCAGGCAGACACCAGTGGACCCCCTTGGAGTGGGAGCATGTTCAAGATTGTCCAGGTCGGGCTGACATAGGACTATCTGAGGTTGAAGGTTTCGCCGGAACCATTTGTGTAGGCACTGGCCATGTGTATATTGCAAAGAAACGCCATCTAGAATTTTCACGACTTTATACGGAAATAAATAACAATGCAGCAGCTATTTCCCTTATGATAGTTGCTAAATGCAAAGAGGGAGTTCAATTCGCCCGAACTAGACGCAATACATGTCCTGGATGCATCTCAAGTGAAGCTACTGATATTCTAAATATGATGATTAACTTGGGGATTTTTAGGCCTCGTGATCATACTGTATGTATGCGTTTCTGTGTACCAGCAGAGGTGCCGTATGGATATGACCGAGATATAGCTCTTGGGGACTCAGTACAACGGTATATAAATCTTCTTAAGGAGGCCTATGGCCACAATCGCGATCACGATTGGCAGACAGGCTTCACGCTGTATTATCCTACACGACATGAAAGTCCTGAAAGCAGCAGGCATGCCGGAGTCTATCTTGCTGAGAACGAGATAATCTATGTGGCTGATGTCGTATCAGAGTTTGAACATGAGGAGATTGATGAAGTATATGAAGAAGAAGAAGAAGTAGAATACAAATTTATCTACCAATTTAAATTATTCCACTAAATCTTGGTCCTAAATCTTAGCAAATAATAATAGTGATTCTAAACCATTAAAAAGAAGATCAGAAAAAGCAAATTATCTCATTACAAATGTAAGGTAATCAAAGCCCAGCAGACTCATAACCTCATAACCAGTATATAAAATGTTGGGACATCGGCTCCGTCTATATCATACCATACTAGATCATCTAGTAAGCGCGCTGCTTTTTGGTCTAGTTGGTTATGCACCAACATAAAATTACAAGAATAAGTCAATAAGTCAATAATCTCTTTATTATATCTTCAATCCTTCATTTATAAAAACTTTCTTATACAGCAGCAGATATAAAACTTATATTAAAATAATATCTAAACTCAATTTACTTCTTCTCTCTAGGCTGCGCAAACAATCCCTACATAGCATCCCATCTTACCATCCTTAAAACCCTTGAAATTTATTCAGCCTGGCTACAGCATTATTAGGTAGGATTAAACATAAATCTAATAGGAAAATGTACTATTATTAAGATGACTAACAATATACTAATAAAATATATAAAAATAAATAAAAATAAATAATATTAACAGGTAGAATATTAACCTAAAACTGGGGGAATATACAAGGCCCCAAGCTAATACTATTAGGAGGAGGAGGAACGAAAGAAGATATGTAAATGAAGGATCAGGCCAATGCCATGCATTCTTAATTTCTTTTAAATCCGAGAGCCATGTCAGTAGATGTGACATAGAAAATATCCGTCTGTTGGGTAGGGAGTCATAAAATACGTTTCTGTTAATAACATCCAACAGTCAGTCACCAGTGTCCAACGTCAACAAAGATACAGTGAAAGATTTCTTACATCTATAAAACTAGTCTATCTAGATTATACGTCAGCTGTAAAGGCTCTTATGACGAACGCGGGCGTATTACGTTAGAATCTGCAAGCCAAGAGTCCCACTGATCCCAGGTAATAGATTGAGTAGCAGTATCCTGTATGCCAAAATCCTGATCCAGCTGGAAACTTAGATGCGCGTCAGCGCCGTCGATATTGTTGGTGTGGTTGTCATCAAATCCGAAATCGAATGGGAATGGGAATGGATCCGCGTCAGGGGGAACCACTGTATCCCCAAAAGTAGAATGTAGGGGCAGCGACGATATATTCCGGCTGACCTTCGTAGATTCTATGACATTATTGCTTGGATTATTGGTCGGCTTTAGTCTCAGGTTGTCATTTGGATGATTTGGTGCGGTCCTACTGGCTAGATCCCTGGGTTGATTATCCTTTGGATATTTTTGCATTCTCCTTGTATTGATGGCATCATGCTGTAGACGTAGTTGCGAGATGAACTGCGGCGTTTGCGGAAGATTTGAATGCTTATTCTGCAGTGCCACTTCCCGGTTGCTGTATGCTTTCAAGCAGAGATTGCCTACAGCGACATGAATAGGCTTTCTCATGTCAAATATCATGTCTGGGTTGTTCTCGTATGTAGCGCCGATATATTTCCATGACTTTTCCGCGTTACAGTCGAGTGCGTTTGTCCGAAGGGTATCAAGTACGTGTATAATAGCGTGCCATTGCTGGAAATATGGCGCATGCCACGCGAATTGCTTCAGTTGAGGATTTGACTGCAACATGTTGTGTTGCTCTAGCAATTTGATGCAGATTTCCCAGACCAATTGACTCTCTGATTCTGGCATCTGCTCCTTGTTAGCCCATCTTCGTGGGTGATGCGACATGAAACGAATGATGTTTATGGAACACCGGGCCATTAGCATGGCGATGAGGTGTAAAGGCTGTGAAGGGTCACAGTAACGCAGATATTTTGTTTCAAGAATTTCTTCAATCTCTTCAAACGATTCATCCATGTTGGTAGTATCGCTTCCGATCTTAGGAGGGTCCCATGGGTTGGAAGGCTTTCCCTGTTGGCGCAGGAGGGAGGCGCGGTTCGCAGCATAGTTGAGAAGTTCACATTTTAGAGAAACGAAGACGAAATCTGTCAGTTTGCTTGACTCAGGCGTGGGAGAGGTCATTCCCGGGCACAATTGATCATCGTCGATGTTGGTGGGCCATCTCGTGCTCTCGACACTGTTGTGAAGATCATGAAACTTGGCGATGCCGCAAAGTTCACCGGTGCGAAAGTCATGCATTTTGAGCTGCCACCAAATACGTCGTCGCATCTCTGTTTCAAATGGCGGGAGGCCCAGACGGACTCCGTCACGGTCAAGACCCATTCTCTGTGCAATGCGAATAGCCACGCCTGTCAAAGACCATACGGCACGGGGCTCGTAAATATCTCGCACCGCAAGGAGATGAATAACCAGTGCTTGGAGAACAACAAGGTTGGTGGTTTCCATAAATTTGGCGCGAGACAATGCTTCTTTTGTGGTAGATATATATCGTAACAGAAGGGCTGCCCGGGATTCACAAAATCTTTGTTTACATTCTTCATCCGTCATAGACATAACAGCCGCGCTGTAAATGGCAAACATGAGTGCTTCGAAGCTACAAGGGACAGCCTCAATGTTGCAAGCAGCTTTCTCAATTGCTGGGCGCACTGTAGGAACGTGTAGGACTTTTGTCAGGGGATCAATGTTCTCTATGAAAGTTTGCCATAACTGATGTATTTCTCCTGGCGGTGGATGGCGAGGCCTCTTATCGAATACAAGCCGATCGCCAAGGACAAATGAAAAGTCGTGATCACACGATTCTTCATTGATTCTGTCATCTGGGGAGTCTCCCGAGACGTCTTGTGAGTCTTGAAGCTAATTGCACCATCAGCGCATAGCAATCTAACCAAGTGGTGCGAATCAGGTCTGGTTTCTTACCTCTTCCGCCATTCTTGTCCACAGTATACTAGAACACGAACACTGTTAGCGTAACTGTGTGAAGATCTGAGTGATCTAACTTACTTGTCAACAAATTTAAAGTGTCCCTGTAATTTTCGTGCTGCCTTCTTTAACTCGTGCTGATTGGACGTTGGATTGCACGGCTCTGCCACCAGACTACCGAGGCTATCGCTTGAGCCAGGCCCCGTGGAATGTTTCGGCTTGTTCGGGTCAATGCCTTTCTCTTGAAGTAATGCTTCATAGTGTCTGAGTCGGTCAGTTAGAGCCTGGATGCTGGGACGTTGGGATCTGTTTCGACGTGGCTGAGAGGGATTGAAGACGCAGTGAGCGCCATGTCTGGTGCAGGCGCTACATGGTAACTTCCGGTCACATCTTGACTGGTAAGCCAGCAGCCATCAACAGACAACTATAGACATAAGAAAGTAGCATACTTGACTTTGCGGTTAACACAGCGCACGCAGGAATAGGTAAGTCTGCCTGAAGAAGACGATTCTGCAGTCGCCATTGTTCGTAATGACAGAAAAGGAAGTACAGGAGTTATGACTGTTGAACAATTGAGCTAGCTGTCCGTCCATAATGTTTGATGTTGTTGAGGTTGTTGAGGTCGTTGGCATTTGATGGAAAGAGGAGGTCAGCCATCAGGGCTGCTGATTGGTGGGCTTCCTCGGGCCCGACGATGTCGGATGTCCGAGCTTCTCTGCTTCTCTGCTCTCTTGCGTAGACAGATGTTTTACGAGTAGTAGTGGGTTGTCATTTGCTAATGCTTCAGCTCCGACTCATAAAGCTCGGCCAATGTGCCTGGCAGCCCGAAATCTCGTCCATGTCCGCCGTAATTGAAAGCCTCGGACAAAGAATCCACGCTTCAAGAAAATGGCCCAACCTCCTGAGGTCATTATAAGTATGTCAAATTCCTTGTCGATTATGAGATGCACAAGGCACCAGTCAACTTCGACAGAGAATAACCTGCAAACGGTGGTCTTCCCAAGCCGTACAGAGACACCCAGTCAGAGCATCTCACTCAATTTGTACAAAAGACAATTCCAGCATCAATCATCCAATCCGCAACCATGCCATCTCATCCCAGAATCGCCATTGTTGGCGGGGGCCCTGCTGGGCTGACATTAGGCGTCTTGCTTTACAAGCATGGCATTCCATTCACCATCTTTGAGCTGCGTGAGCAACCCACCGAGGAAGAGCTGGCTAAGCCGTCGGGTATGCTTGATCTCCATGCGGAATCCGGGATTGCGGCAATCAAAGAGTGTGGCCTGTATGATCATTTCATACCACTCACTGGTGAATGCGCCGATGTCTTTATCGTTGCTGACAGGAATGGAAATATTCTCGCCACAAATACAGCGGATGGCACGCGTCCAGAAATCTCTCGTCACAACCTAACAAAACTCCTGCTTGACAATATCCCAGCCGAGAGTATCAAGTGGCACCATAAGCTACTGTCTGCAACCAAGTCAACTGCTCCTGGTGACACCGAAACTGAACTCGATTTCGGCACTCAAGGCAAGTACACATTTGACCTGGTCGTTGGTGCAGACGGCGCGTGGTCCAAGGTTCGCCAGCTACTCACCAACACGCGGCCGCAATATTCCGGCACGCTCAATATCACTCTCACAGTCAAGGATATAACCAAGAAGTACCCTCATCTAGCCAATCTCCTCGGCCCTGGGTCCTTCACCTCTCTTGGAAACAGGCACGTAATAGTATCGCAGCGTGGACCTATGGATTCGTCCAGGGTTTACCTCTGGCTCACACACCCTGACGAAAACTTCGCCACATCCTATGACCTAGCTGGTAAGCCAGCTACAAACGCCAAAGACAAGCTACTCAGCGATGACACACTTCTTGGCACATTTGGCGCTACGATGAAGGAACTGATCGCTACCGCATGCGACGAGGAAACGGTAGATAATCCGCGCACGAGTCTGGATATCAGGGGGCTCTACAAACTCCCTCATGGAAGCTCCTGGATACACAAAGCCGGTGTAACGCTTGTTGGCGACGCAGCTTCCTTGATGTTACCAAATGGCGAGGGTGTCAACATCGCCATGCATAACTCGCTTCTGTTATCACATGCCATCATCAAGGCATACGAGACAGCTAGAAACGATACCAAATTGTTTCAAAGCACGTTTGATCCACTATTGAAGGAGTTTGAAATTGCGCTATTCGACCGTGCAAAGCAAGCTGGTGATGAGACAGACGCTCTGGTGGGAGTGATGTTTGGGTCCGATGATGCAGCCAATGATATGGCCGGCCTATTCCAAAGCGCTGCACAGGAGCAGCAGTGGTAATAAACCAAAAATCCTATCTCACAGGTCCTCTATGTAATCGTCTGGTCAACTCCGTTGCTTATCAAGTGCTCTATATGTATTGCCATTTTAAAACTGTAAAGCAGCTAACATCAAGAGGCTGTAAAAGATGTGAGGAGTGTGCTGGCATGCAGATTGGAATAATGTTATTCTTAGTGTATATATGATTAAATTCAGCAGTTAGACCCGGAGCCACCTGACTCTGTTTAGCCGCAGTTTCAAAGCCTCTCATTACTTTTTCAATACCCACCATCCATGGATGTTGGACACGATCCAATCTCAGCCTTGCCATTTCATATACCCCGCCCATGTTCAAGGCAGGCTCGGACTAAGCTGGCTAGATATACCCTTGTTTCCCCACGATTTTCTTTGTTTGTCATAGAAAGGTGCATAAAATTCTCTAAAGCAAACCGATTAAAATGTCGACAGTTCATCAAGCGAAAACAGACAGAGACAATCCGGTAGCACTGTCTCTTCACGATGCCCACCAGTCAGTTATTGCAGGAACACTAAACAATGAGGGCGATGTAAATTTTGGTACGTCATTTCTAACGGCACGCCATCCTAGATGACTTCTCTGTCTGGGGACACTAACGCAAATGCGAAGCATCGCCAACGTCTTCGACATCGGATCGTGCTAGTACTAGTATCAACCATTCAATCTACGCTCACAAGGCAAACTTTCATGGCCAAGTCACTTACAGTAAGAAATCAATAGTCTATCCAACATTTATTCTAGCCTGTGCCAACAGTCAACGTTGTATAACTGACATCTTGGTGTAATATAGCCACGACACAATACTGTACGTTCCCTTCGACTTTATTGCATACCTACTTGAGAAAGCGGCTTATAATTATATCCAAAAGACGGAAACGAATCTTCGTTCATACGAGAGTGGCTTCTGGAATTGAGTCCTCTGAAATTTGAGGACAAGCAGTGTGCCAATACTGAAATAGCGTCAAGAGCATCGGGTGCCGGGAGATGGCTGTTAGAATCAGAGAAATTCATTAAATGGAGAGATAGCAAACATCGGAAGTTGCTGTGTTATGGTATTCGTGAGTTCCCCTTTAGGTACATATCGGTTAGTATCGCTGTTCAAGAAACTGAGTGGCTGTCGATCACCAGCTGGAGCGGGAAAAACCATCCTTGCGTAGGTTCAAATGCCTGGTACATATGATCAGATGCTGCAACTCGTACTAATCTCCTCCATAATGACAGCTCAATTATTATCGACCACCTTAACGAGTTTATTACCAGGTATCCTTCTAGAAGAGCTGCATGTGTTTATGTTTACTTTGATTACGGTGACCGAAAGAAACAAGACCTCGCAAATCTGCTGGCGAGTCTGCTGGTACAACTCGTCCGACAAGGGGGTGATATCTCCCCGGAGATTAGAAAACAACATCAAAACTATATGACAACAAAGGTGAAACCAACTTCTAACGAATTCTTACATATGCTTCAGTCTCAAATCAGGGCATTCTCAAGAGTCTATGTCGTAATTGATGCTTTAGACGAATGCCTCAGTGATCTCAACGCAAATACGTTGGATAGCTTTCTAAACGCTCTGAAGAAACTGCCGCAACATGTCCATTTACTCTTTCTATCGAGAGAGGATCGGAGTATTGAGCTTAAAGTGGATGTGGATGCGAATACTAAGCTTGAAATCATTGCAAAAGACGGCGACATAAGGAAATATGTCAAAAGTCGAATTAACGAGTGCAGGGATTTGCAGAGGGTGGTTGAAATGGGGTTACTGAAGGACAAAGATTTTCAAGCAAAAGTCTGCAATGCAGTCGTTACAAGATGTCAAAAAATGTATGTGTTTGCCTTCTGCAATTTCTCCACTTTTGGGACTTTGATATTGACCGCATGTCCTTTGCTTCTCTCGTTTCAGGTTCCTCCTCGCTAGACTACATATGGACTTTCTTGAATCCAGGCATACACTCCAAGATTTTGAATCTGGCCTCAATGGTCTCCCGCAGACTCCAAATGAAGTTTATAAAATCGCTATGGAACGCATACTAGGTCAAAAAGATGATTTCAAGCGCACTTTGGCGATAAAAGCTCTTACATGGCTGGTCTTTGCTGAAAGGCCACTGAAATTGCATGAACTCATACAAGCCCTTAGCGTGAACATCAATGACAAATCACTGCCAAAGGAGCGATTCGTGAATGAAGATATTATAACATCAAGTTGTGCTGGAATCGTGGTGATTGATCAAGCTACGAAGGGAGTCCGGCTAGCACATTACACAGTCAAGCAATACTTGAAATACAATGAAGCAAAAAATTTCGAGTGTTCTCAATCAAACATGGCAGGAGTCTGCTTGGTGTATTTGTCATTTGACGAGTTTAGCCACGTTCCTGAAACGGAGGAACAAATATCGGCTCGCCATGAGAGATACTCATTTCTAAGCTATGCAGCTAATCATTGGGGCTATCATTTTGCATGTGGAGTAGAGGACAAAGTGTACTCCCTGGCTTACAATTTCCTCTTTAAAAGGCTCAACTTGAAGAGCTCATTGCAATTTATGAACGGCTTTCGACTCCGATATGAGGCTGACGTTACTGGACTTCACCTTGCAGTCTACTTTGGTTTGAAAAAGTTGGCTATAGAGCTACTAAATAAGGGGGCCGACGTGAATAAAACAACACAACGTGGAGAAACAGCATTGCATTGGGCTGTGTCTTATGGCAGAGTAGAGTTCGTACAACTTCTAGTCGAACAGTATGCCGATTTAAACATACCGAATATCGATGGAAAGACCGCCTTACAAAAAGCAATCGAGAATGATGATATTAAATCTGTTAATGCGCTGCTGTCTTTGAAACCAAAACCTAACCTGGAATTGAAGGATTTGAAAGGCTGGACTCCCCTGACTTGGTCGTCGGCTTTTGGCAAGGTAGCTATGGTAAAATTACTCTTGGGAAATGGCGCGGACGTTGATGGCCAAGACAGAGATGGATGGTCTGCCCTCCATTTGGCAGCATCAAGGACATCTAAGGAATCTAAGGGACATCAGCGGGTCATTAATCTATTAATCAAATCCGGAGTGTCAGTTGATAAGCCCGACGGGGTTAAATGGACAATGCTTAAGTGGGCAGCACAAGAAGGGTTAGAGGACCGAATACGTGAACTAATAGGAAAGGGAGTGGATTTGAACGCTGTCGACGATGATGGGCTAACGGCGTTACATTGGGCGATCCAATATAGATATGAAACAACTGCATGGATTCTTATCCGAAATGGAGCTAATATCGACAAGTCCGACAACAAGGGTTGCACTCCACTGTATTTGGCAGTGAAGATAGGGGATAGATCTTTGATATGGCTTCTTTTGGATAACGGAGCAGATGCAAATCTCGCCACCAAGTTCGGCGAGACACCATTACATCTAGCCTCTGCGGGGGGCAAATTCGCAGTGCGTCGACAACAAAGGCTGCACCCCACTGCATTTAGCAGTAAAGACAGGTGATAGGTCTTTGATATGGCTTCTTTTGGAGAAAGGAGCAAATGTAAATGTGGCCTCAAAGTTCGGCGAGACACCCTTGCATCTAGCCTCTGCTGGTGGCCAAGTCTCAGTGGTATGGCTGTTGCTAGAAAAGGACGCGAATTTGCAGTGTGTCGACAACAATGGACGCACCGCACTTCATTATGCTGTTACAGAAGGGCATCAATCTGTGGCTCGTATTTTGATCGAAAGAGTCGAAGACTTGGTCAATGCTCAAGACGATGAGAAGCAGACGGCCCTTCACTTTGCAGCATCTACGGGAAATCTTGACCTTACGCTGTTGTTATTAGAACACAAAGCAATGATAAACTCGCAGGATATTGATGGATGTACCCCGCTGCATCGAGCCATATGCCAGCACCACGAAGAAGTGGTGTTCACCTTGGTCAAAAAGGGAGCCAATGTACATGTGAAGGATGTGAAGGGGTATACTGCCCTGGATACTGCGAGATCCGCCAGGAACCCAGAGATAACTAACATACTACTATCGCAGAGACAGCTTGTCTCCAGAAATTAATATAATAGAGCTACCAAAGTATAGGAGAGCTTTTCAACCTGATTGACATTCTGTGGGGAATACATATAGAGTTCATAAATCATTTCAATATCTACCTAGGTAGCGTATTCTCAGTTCAATCCGGTGATTAGTAGAAACTTAGAACTAATCACTATAAGAAACTTTCTCAGGAACGTGCATCGGACGGTCCTTGTGGCGTAGTAACACCTGAGTTTGAAAGTAGACATCATATGTTAGAAGATGAAATGGAAACGAGTTAAAAGACATTGCATGATTCAATGCAACCTGCGTACCGAAGTTGATACCGCCAACGTTGTGCATCGTGTGAGTTACCACTGCATGCTCGGCGTTCCCTGCAATATATACACTCGAATCTGGCTGGGTTTTCTGATAATTCTTTGGAAACAAGTCAATATTTCCGTACCCATAGTGTGAAAGTAGAATTGGTTGGATAATATACCTGGCTGGAGACCAAAGGAGAGGCTTTCGTATTCTCGCCACCTCCAGCAAGTGTCCTACCAGGTCCTTGGAACGAGGCAGCTTTCGGTTGTAGACTTGAGGAATCCGCGAGCGTTGTGAAGTTTGGCGAACTCATTATGAGAATTAAGATATGTAGCCAGAGACTTTTGCTCTTTGGAGCATTTATTTGCTGATACGTTGTTTAAAGGACTCAAAAAAGTTGGAGAACTCTCGATTTCCAAGGTTTCCATCAACGCAAAAGTATATGAATGTCTTTAGGGAGATAACCAATATCAAATATTCCCCCGAGTACACCTTTTTCCAAGCTTCCAATCAATGCTTGCGGCATCATGGGTATATTCTAGATAATTGATGCGGCTTCCCGATGATAACCATCCATGCCATTGGAAAGATACTACACAGAAAAGGGAGGGGAATAATTATTGACTTTAGGGGCAGCCATAGAAGGGTGCATAGGTATTTTGTGTCCAGTAAGAAAGGTGACTTTTAGGCTTTGTACGAAGGTGACACAGAATACCTAGGTCTTTCACATTCAACTACCAGTTACTACCTACGTAGTTAACCATTCATGGATACATATCTATCGAGTCCATAACATCAGATCCATGGATACTTTGTCCAATCGGCGTATAACACATCAGAACCTTGGAAGGATTTAAGGAGCAACCTTGGAACTTCCAAGGTTTCCGTATGGATTAATCACTTGACATAACCATACCCTTGTAACTTCAGACAACATGGGAAGGAAGTGCATGCATTTCCCTCGTTTAGCTTCGAATGGAATTTTTCACTGGAACATGCATCGTTGGTGCTTCATGCATGCACTTCGCCGCCTCGTTTACGTTTCAAAGATCGACGTGTCGGAAGCGCAATGGCTTCTAGCACACCCTTTATTTTCTTCTTCAGAAATCTCCTCGTGATCTCTAGTACATAGATTGATTAGAAGATAAAGTAATGTTGCTCTGCCTATTCCCAGTTAATAGTAAATATTACTGAATCCCTTTATCTTCACTGGCTTCGATAGCTATTATAGGTGATGACTGGGTCTTCCCCCCAGCAAGTTAAATTCTGATGCGTCATACATAATGCGAGCTTACTTTGCTTCGATATTGCTCTTCCTGACCGACATGTGCTTGGTTGAAGTTGGTTCAGCGTTATAACTAGTCCTAGAACAATAGTAGGCAGAGTTAGTTACACAGGGGGGCAAATTTCTTAAGGGCAAGAACAGGCAATAGAATAAGTTCCCTTCGCCTATTTAGTATTTTTTTTTTTCTTTTTTTCTTTTTTTGCCCTTTTCTCGGTGAGGCAATTCTCCTCCAAATAGAGACTAATAGCCGTAAGGCTGATTATCCATTCGACGACAGCTATTTTGTCTACCGAGCGAGCAGGACGAAAATTCTATATACTGCAATATTTCTGGCAGCTATCCCTTAAACCGATGTCCCTCCATCGCCCACCTAAATCCAGAAATGACTTTCGAACGGCAATTATATGCACATTACCCGCAGAGGCCGATGCGGTGGGGGCTATGTTCGACGAGTACTGGGATAAAGATGGCGGATATACCAAAGCTCCCGGTGATACCAAAGCGTACATTACGGGCAGAATAGGACATCATAATGTGGTTATGGCGTTTGTCCCTGGCATGGGCAAAGGAGCCGCTGCTGGTGTAGCAGGTGGCCTACGATCAAGTTATCCACAAGTGAAACTCGCTCTGGTTGCAGGAGTATGTGGTGGGGTACCATACACGCCAGATGGTGAGGAGATATTGCTAGGGGACGTTATTATTAGTGATGGAATCGTTCAATATGATTTTGGCAAGCAATATCCGGATAAATTTATTCGCAGGGACACGTTGATCCATAGCCTGCAAAGGCCGGATTTGGAAATCCGTTCTTTGATTGCTAAGCTAAAGACTAAAGTGCTTCGAGAGTATCTATCTAGCAAGTCTGCTAAATTTCTTTCGCTTGTAGGTATGGTGAATTCACCATTCAGCTATACTTTGCGCTCGCAAGCCACATACCCGGGTCCAGCAGAAGATAAGCTCTTTGAATCGACTTATCATCATAAGCATCATGATGATAAAGAATGTGAGATATGTTCATCAATAAGTGGTCGCATTTGCAATCGTGCCCTAGCTTCATCATGTCAAGAGCTAGGTTGCGATGAGATGATGCTCGTCCCTCGGCGGAGACTCATTCCCTTACTTGCTACCAGCAACAAGGTTGAAGCCAATAGACATCACCAGCCTGCCATACACTTTGGACTAATCGCGTCCGGAGATACGGTGATGAAATCCAGCATTGATCGTGATAGGATCGCAGCTCGTGAAAATATTATTGCTTATGAAATGGAAGGCGCGGGAGCTTGGGATATTCTTCCCTGCCTGCTTATAAAAGGTGTCTGTGACTACTCTGATAGTCACAAGAATAAGATATGGCAGGGGTATGCAGCAATGACTGCTGCTGCATGTCTGAAAGCGTTTTTGGAACAGTGGACCCCTATTGAGAAGAGCACTATTAATGGCGGAGGCCAAGTACGTATTTTCTTTCGGTTTTCGAATTCGATTGCTACTCTACTGGTAACACGCATTTTACGTCCAGGACATGCAAAATCCCAACTCCCCATGGACCAATCAGGTTGCAGTTGGAGGCGAAGTCGAGGCTTCAGTTATATCTGGTACATTGAGAAACACCGGTGGTATAAATGTTGGTATGTACAGTATCACACTCTCCAGCAGCGTGAAACTCCCTAGGTAACGAATCCTTTGTGCAGGCAGAAAGAAGAAAAGAAAGAAAAGCGACTCTAGCAATGAGTCAGCATGTTCACAAAACAAGATTGGGGTAAAGGATAAACCAGCCTTCAAATCTCGAGCTAAGGCAAAGCAAAATCATGTGAGGGTGAACATTCGAAGGGGCGTTAGTCAGTCAGTCGTTGCCTCTTCGTTGGAAAATTCCGGCGGCATTAATTTGTAATTTACCAATATGCATGGCTGTATACAGTTGGAATAGCACAGGGAGAAAAGAGAGAATATTCCCAAGTTTCATAAATTGGTGATGTACAACCTGAGCTCTTGAGACATTGCACTGTAGGTAACGACTACCTAGGTATCTCGGTGGGAACGACAACTGTTGAGCTTTTGTCACCTAGCTGCAGGTGTCTACTGACTTGATCCAGAAATCACCCTACTTACGTGGCCTCGGTTCTCAGAGTTGTACTATGGAGTACAACTTTCTCTGAGTAACCACAACCTAAGATCCCAGGTAGACTGACCGCTCTGCCGCCCTCTGGAGAATTTGCTTGGCGTAAAAGAATGGAACCGGCTATTTCTACCTAGAGTTTGGTATCATCAAATCAAATGTCTTGAACCGGGGCGGATGATACTTCTGGAGGCGGAGTTCAACGTTCGACTGAGCCTCAACTTCAACCACGGCCTCAGCCTCAGCCTTGTGAATTTCCGGCTCGGAGTCCAAATTCCTTTATAGTTGTTAACCCTTAATTAGACAGTAATTTAGCTGTTCATCTCGACGAAATACACTCATAGAATAGTTCATCACCGGTGTTTTGGAACTTTGGCATATTTATATTGTCATTAATCGAAAGTCGGCCAAAGAGGCAGGACTACCTACCTAGGTACTTACTTACCTAGGTTGTTGGGTAAAACCATATCTGGTTTGCCAAAACCGCAACGCTTTACCTTTTTAGAGCCTTCGCTGGGGCCTACCGTCCAAACTATAGACGAGCAAAATGGAGAATTGGGACGATTTTGAGAGCGATGGACATAGGAACTCAAAGTGTACATCAAGCCGCTTTCTTGAATCCCACGAGAATGACCACAAACAAGCTTTGCGAAGCCGTGGCAATCGTCCATTTCATCGTCGTGATCCTGTGCATTACCACAATCCTGGACCTCATGCACCCTCTTCTGCTTGCCCTCCTGCATCCGCAATGAATCAGTTCTCCTCCTATGACGGCCAGTCTATCTCCTACATGGAACCCCGAGGCGGACAGCTACGCCCATACAGGTATAAGCCTGCGGTACCTTATAGTTCTATTGATGCCTCACATGTCGCAGCTAATGGAGGGCCTTTATACCACGCATATCATACATCGGGTCCCCAATTTGCGAATCCCGGGTGTCCTATGAATCCGTATCCGGCTATGCCTCGTCAAACTGATCTACATGGCGAAAACCATCCATATCCCGCTGGTGCTTACTATGAGGGTGGCCATCAGCACAATCACCTTTACACTGCAAATATGCCCCCACCAGGTAATAGGAGCTACATGCAAACTCACGAGACCACTCATAATCCTCCACTAAATCCAGAATATAGATCACCTATGTCTGGCGTCAATGAAGCCGAACAAATAAGGAGGGACCTTGAGGCCTTCAAAATGAACCGCACTACCGACCACCGTCAAAGGGCGAGGGAAAGGGCCAAAGAAAGGGAAATGGAAATGGAAAAGAAAAGGGAGCAGCAGAGAAGTATCAAAGAAGAAGAGAGGGCACGAGCAAAGCAGATAAAGAAGGACAAAAAAGAAACAGACCAAATGAAAGAACTTCTTGCGCATTTGGCGCAGCAAATGGCCGAAGTTCAAGCCCAAATATATCAAGAGAAGCAAAAGAATGAGGCAAAAGATAGGGAAATTCTGCTGGACAATAAAAGGATTTCGTTTGAAAATCGACTCCGAGATATTAGCTACATGTTAAGCACCCAGGCAAGTCCGCAATTTGATCAACAAGACTCCAGGAAAACTCAAGGGACGGAGCAAATGCTCCAGCAAATTTTGGGTTATTTAGAGCGACTATGGGGAGAGCATAATACTGCCCGAAGTGACTTCGAAAAGATCATGCCAAGAGAGATTCTTGGACGTCGACCGTCGATCGAGACAGACCGCAGTGACGCTGTGCGTCGATGGGTGGATATTGATATTCAACGCCAGGTTGAAGAAATAATGGCAAACTATCTGAACAAGTTCGCTTTAGAAGATTCCTACGCAGGCGTCCCTAATCATCCGTTGGCACTGCGGCGAGGAAGCAGCGCATCAGACTTCAATCGCAGTTCCCATTTCGATATATCGGATCAGGCGCCTGACATTTCGAAAGTCGGATCATTCTCAAGTCGGACTGCTGTTGATATTAATCCCACTAACGAACGTCCCTTATCTTCAAAGTTTAATGAGTATCATCATCCACCAGGAAAATCGAGAAAGAAACATTACCACACATCACAACCACGAAGTTACAATCTTCCACAGAAAATATTATCTAGGCCAAAAAGGAATCACGGCCGAAAAGCCTCCGCCTCGGAAGAGCAGGATTCTGAGGATTCCGTTTATGATAGCAGTGATGGTGAACTGGATGAGTCCGACGAGAATACTGACGAGAATACCGACAGTAATGACGACCACGACAGCTGCTCATCTGAAGTGGAAGCACTTCCAAAAGTCAGTAGGCGGAAGAAAGGGCACCACCAAAAGCCTAAAAGAGAAGCCCGAGTTCCTAGGAAAGCAGCCAAACCGAAGCAGCAACGTGGAAAGCCCAGACATCGGGGGACCGCCGCTTATGTTGAAGATGAAACAGAAGAAACTCAAGACGAGTGGAAGAAAAAGAAACCTTCAAGATACGCCTGTGTTCCTCCTCCAGCACCTAACCCTCCTAATAATTAATTATACTAATTATATGGCAACCTCGGAAGGAGCATTTTGGGGAGATTGGTGGTCAATATTCTGTTATTCACTCCTGTTTCGCTTTTCAGTTCAGTTCTGAGTTCAATAAGATTAATATATGTAGGTTTATTTTATTTTATGGAGACTGTATCGTATGCCTAGGTAATAATGAAGTATTAGTTCAGTGTTAATTTTACGTTAAATGAGATTTGCAACCAGAATCAGATTGCTTACACACTATGCGTGCAATAACTAACTACATGAAGTCATACAGAGCCGGCCTAACATCTAAGAGCTCTGACTGTAACTATATCCCGTAAAATTATTAATTAATTCCAAACTCTTGTCATAGATGCAATTCGATTGCTGGAGTTTCAGTTAGTTAGGGCTTAGGGCTTTAGGGCTCAGGCAGTCGTTCTCAATCTGGAATAGTTCGGAGCCTGAGGCATACAGTGTAGATCACGTGCATCATCCAGCCCCACATCTCAGAGCTAAACTTTTCTTCGCTTTCATCACTTGTTGCTTGACAACAACAACGCTGAACATCAACGACATAACCATTCTCCAACGATCATCAGCAGGTAAGTATTTTGATGCGCTTTTTTATTTCATGTTCTGTTAAACGAGAGATCCAAATTCCTTACTATATATAATACCACCACAAAAAAGGCAAAATACGCACACAATCTCAATGACATGATGAGAACTACTTTGAACCTACAATTGCAATAGGAAGAGCCGGAAAAGGTATGGCATGAAAATCTGATTCTAAAAAGGAAACGGTTTTTTTTGTCGTCGGTGCTTAGAATTGGTTCTGCTGAGGAAGATTCGTGTGCGTCAGATATGCTTGTGCTTGTGTCTGTGGTATGGAAAGTGGGAAATGGAGAATTTGTTTGATTATGATGCATTTTGCTTTTCATTGCCTTCCTTCGTTTTCTTGATATCTACGGTATATTAGTAGAAACATCCGCTAACTGGTTATAGAGGTATTCCTCGGCAATAGATACGTCTCCATTTCGTGTGAAACAGCTGACAAAGGTCAAACACACGCCCTTGAGCATCACAATTATGGAGATATTAGCAGCGGATGCTACTTGTGAGGAAATCATTATTAACTTTAATTTACAACGAGAAATTCTGGTTATCTATATATAAAATCAACTTTTTGATGCCTCCCACCCAAGCTATATATAACAAAATGTGAGATAAACGCCGTAAATGCTCCTTGATCTTTTTCTTTTGTACTCTAAGCAATATTCACATATCCTCGCTTAACCCCTGTAGAGGTTTTGGAGATCTGCTGGTCCTCCCACGTATCCTCATCGATGTAGCTTTTGCTCCCATGATCACGGATTTGACCCCCAATAAAATGTAAAGCGGCAAGGTTAAATCCCATTTCGTCCTTCTGTTTGGCCAAAACCTCCCGAAGTGTCGACCGGATGCGATCAAGCATTGGCCTCATAAACTTACTGGAGACGATTTGGCGATGGTGTGTCTTGAGCATGAAGAACAGTATGCGGCATGTCAACGGAATCTCCAACTGACGACTCGCCCATATTTCAAGGAAAGTGAACAAGGCGTCGAGTTTTGAAAATGGCAATACGAGCAGGGCATCTTGTAGTGAAGCAGCTGGGATCTTCTGGACGATGTTTAGAAGATGGCGTTCTGCCGAGACATTCCCCAATGCAATATAGACTGGGTTCCGTTGCGGTGGTGCTGCGTTAGGGTTTCTCGACTTCGTATCCCGCCATTGCCGCATGATTTCTAGGTCCTCCATACCCATATCGAGCGCTTCGATAATTCGCTCACCAGCCATGAGCGTGATTACAGTCTGCTTACCAGCGTCAACTGCTTCAGCTTTCTCCTCGCCACTCTCTTCGTCTTCAAGGGACGTGGTGAGTGTGTGCTCGTATAACTCTTCTAGCTCCTTCTCGCGTTCTTCTTCTAAGAAGAGCTGCTCGTCTGTCTGATCCCAGACGCGAATGCTCTTGTCATGACTAGCACTGACAAGAAACTCGCCTGAGTGGCTCATGGCAAGCGCCCAAATCTCTCCATGGTGGGCTTCAAGTTTCTGAATCTGCTCAAACTTATCTCCGTCCCAGTATTTAATCACTCGGTCTTTACTAGCACTGAAGAAATTGTGGCCGTTCCCCTCGTTGTTGTTCGGCATAAAAGCAACTGCCATAATACTGTCTTGGTGCGCAAAGAAGGCCTTATGGCAATCTCCAAAATCCAAGCCCCAGATACGAACATTCTTATCGGCAGAGCATGTCACAATCATTTTGCTGTCGTAGGAAATATCCATATTAAGCACTGGTAGTTTATGCCCGTAGAGGTTTAAGAAAAGCTTTAGAGTGTCGACGAAAAACACCTTAACAGTGTTATCGAGCAACGCAACAGCAAGAAGTTTCGAGTCTGGTGAGAATCGTACACTGAGGATGTCGTCTGCCACCTTCAAGGTCCGGCTATGCACAAGCTTTAGCTTTGGTGTTGTTCGTTTTGTGCCGGGAATCTCTTCCTGCACGACCTGAAAATTCCAAAATTTGGCAGTCTTGTCTGCACTTCCAGTCACCATTGATTTGCCATCTGGGTGGACTTGTAATGCCCACACGGGCCCGTCGTGTGCCTTTATCGTGTCGAGGAGTGTCGAGGACGCAATATCAAAAACTTCAAGTTCTCCATTTTTATTCCCAACTACGACGATTTTGTCTCCAGGTAAGAATGAAGAACACAAGGAATAACCGCAGTCTAGGGTTCGAAGACAGCTTTGTGTTCGTATGTTCCAGATCTTCAAGTTACCATTGGAAGCCGATGCCAGCATCCTATCGTCTGAGCTCAGGGCCAAGGACCGTATATCAGTTCGGTGTCCAGGCAGGTCGACAACAAAATTTCGACTGTATTCTACCTCCTCGCTATCTTTGGCCTTCTTTTTCCCAGCCGGTACAATGCGATAAGTCTCGATCTCATTATTCGTAGTTGCGGTTAAAATTTGTAGGTTACCAGAGGACTTTGCGGTGATCCAAGCAAACGACCTCAATTTCCCGGCGGTTCGCACAATCACATGTGGTACAAACACCTCTGTGATCGGTGGAGGCGCATTATCATTGACTTCGTCTTTCTTATCCTCCGCCTTGTCTTCATTCGATGTCTCCTTCTCCTTCCTTCTTCTCCGTTTTCTTGCCATGCTTTTCTGTACCTCAGTCGCTGAGCGAATCCGCCATATCTCGATGGCTTTCTCTGCTCCATGAATGCCAATGTAATCAGCGCGAGGATGAAAAGTAATTCCGATTGTTCGATCTTTATTTTGCCGATAGAAACTTCCTCGTTCAACAAGGATCCTTTTATTTTCATATCCTTCCTTTTCTTTGGCCACTTCTTGCATTACTTTTTCGTCGATCGACCACACCTTTAATTCTCCATCATTTCCGCCAGTTACGCAACCGGTCTGGTCTGGCGACAATCCTAAGCTCCAGCACTCCCCATTGCTCTGAGCTACATGAGTCTCGATGCAATGTTGTGAAGAGAGATCCCATATCTTGATTAAAGAGTCCTTGCCTGTCGAAAGCAAGAAGCCACCAGTCTCGTTCTGGTCTGACAAACCCGCACCATTTTCCTCGTTTGCTGATAGGAAATTCAAGGACGTGATTTGATCCGTGTGGCCTCGGAGCTTGTATAAACCGACCTCGGAAATAAGGTCCCACACGATTATATCTGTATCCCTAGAGCCGCTGGCTAGTCGTACACCCGACTGGTCAAAGGCGAGCTGCGTGATTGCGCTTCGATGGCCATTAAATGATATAATAACAGTGCTAATTCTCGAGTCCCATAGACGAATGCTGCCATCATCGTAACTAAAAAATAAAGGTCATATTAGCCCTCCTTAAGTCTCTGCTTTGTGGAAGTTCTCAGATAGTAAATCAGACGAAAAACGTACCCGACCGCAAAAATGTCTTCGTCTGCTTTGCTTTGCGCTATAGTGGTCACCTGGACTTTGCAATCGGCATCTCGCCAGCGACCTAGCAACTCTCCATTTTTGATATCCCAGCAGAGAACCTCTTCGTTTGCGCCGACTATTGCACGCCCTGCACCAGTGCGCCGTGCAGCGCCGGAGACATCCTCATTTTTAGTCCAGATCGCATTCGACGAGGCGGATGTGACGAGGCCGAAGGTTTTGGAATGCTCGAACTTCCTGCAAAGTATTAAATACACGTTCGTTGCCAAGACAGCGATGCGAGGGACTTACAGATATGATTTCACCATCTTCAGGCCTATCTATTATTGTTTTACCCAAGAAACTCCGACGTGAATTGGCCCAAGAACTTTTTTTTTTCCTTAGCGGGCGGCAGTATTTACACTACGGGAGGCGACAGAGACCACACTGGCCAAGGCGGTGTGCGGGGAGACGGTCACTACACAAATGCGCCGCCATGACGAACGTTCGAACATATCAACAACCACCACAACAGCACATCGAACGCCTCTTTACTTCGCTGAGGGGTCCCAGTGCTATGCACATTGCTTCTTCATAATGCTTCTCCTTGACTACCAGAATGTGCTTATCCAATCGCTTCTCACAGAACGCTTCTCTGGGTACGTTCCCCCCCGCGTAGATATCATTGCTCCGGGATCAGGCACCAGCTAACTCACTCCTGCAGCGCCGCCCCTGTCTCCATAGACCAGGTCGTTTCCGATTTTGATGGCGTCACATTCCACCTCTCCACGCCAGAGTCAAAATCCAAAATCCTCATTTCAATTACGCTGAAGTGTTTCCGCGAGTTGGTTCAGTATGGCGCCCAGGCCGTTTTGGAGCGGGAATATGGCCCATACATTGTCAGCCCAGAGCCCGGCTACGACTTCTCCGTTCAGGTCGATTTAGAAAACCTGCCGGCGGCCGCAGAAGAGAAGGAAGATTTGATTCGACGTCTGTCTCTGCTCAAGCGCAATGTCATGGCCGCCCCATTTGAGCGTGCCTTCGACGAGTTTGCCAAATTATCAGAGGAGGCATCCAGGTACACTTCAGAGTCTGCTCCACAGGGTGTTAAGGAAGGTGGTGAAGTTATGGCCATTCACTACCGCGACGAGGAAGCCATCTATATCAAATCCAGTCACGACCGGGTAACAGTTATTTTCAGCACCATCTTCCGCGAGGAAACTGACCGCATATTCGGCAAGGTCTTCTTGCAGGTATCTCGTGTGATCCAGTGGATGTATAGTGACAGGTATTGACCGGCTTTAGGAATTTGTTGATGCTCGAAGACGAGTGCAATCACTGCAGAATGCCCCTCAAGTCCTATTCCGAAACGACCCTCCCCTGGAACTAGATGGCATTCCGGGATTGAAGAACTCGGGAGATGGAAAATACAGTTATATCACTTTTGGTTTGTCTACTCTTGCTCTTTGCTGTAAGATAATGAGCAATTGTTAAGAGTCGCCAGTTCTTTTTCCCCGTCACTTGACGCCGCAACGCCGCTATGATAGTATTTCCCATGTTCAGACCTTCCGTGACTACTTCCACTATCACATAAAGGCATCGAAGGTTGGTTTTCTCTAAAAAAATCCAATTCTTGATACATTGTGGTTAATCTCCACAGGCTTATATTCACACCCGTATGCGGAAACGCACTGCCGATTTCCTCCAAGGTAAGCGTCTTACATTCCACCAATGTCCTACTTATTTGCATACTGATAAATCTAGTCCTCAACCGAGCGAGACCCGAGAACGAAGAGCGCGAAAGGAAGACAGCCAGTGGAAGAACTTTCCGTGTTCAAGGCTAGAGAGTGTGAGTTTCATACATCTTTGCGCCCGGGCGGTTGGTGTCTGTCAAAAGCTGCGCGCCCATGTTCGTAGTAGCATGTTAGTGAACATCCTCTTGCCTTATCAAAGGGTTCGCCAATATTTTTCTTGGTGTGCTATGACTGGCGAATCTTATGCGCCTTGAATCCTGTATTATTTGCAGCGCTTAACCTCGTGAAGGGCGTGATGAGTTTCACACTTTTTGACCTATAGTATACCTAGGTAGCTCCTCAAAGTAAATATTTCGATAACTAGCAATTGATTCAAGCTAATGTACGCAGCCCAATCAATGATAACTTCGCACCCTCATGTGATTGAAATGCATGTGGCGTTCATTATCGAATTATAAATAAGGGTAATAAGCATGGATACCTAGGTATCAATGTGTCCAAGTTCCAAGGTTGGATTGTCTGCTTCGCATGAGAACGGCTTCGATATCCTTTTGTATACCAGTCACTTCCAATATTACGTCACACGTACTTGGGATTTTGTACCATGCACAGATTTTCGCCACAAAGGAAATGGGAAATTTTGTTGGACTAGATATGATATCGAGGACAAGGAATCGATGCTGCTGAGGATTACATATGGACTAGAAATTCCGAGAAATTTTTAGGCCACTTTTCGTTTATTTCCCCTGGAATTATACCTAGGCATTCGATGCTGTGAGCAGGCGTTTTTATTTCCTTTGCCCTCAGGCTAGCCATTATATTTGTGTTGTTTATAGTCATCCTTGTCAGTCATGCATCTTGGATGCAGGGTACAGGGCGTCGGGCACTACGCCGCATTACTGTGTCGTGATCAGAGATTCCCCAACCTCAAAAGGAAAAGAAAGAAGAAGAAAAAAGATCCAACAAGATAGGAAGCGAAGGTGGGTTTGTGAGCAAACCCTCAGTCTTCAGGACTGCTTGCCTGCCTAATAAGGGGCTTGTTTGTGAAGTTCCAAATGTCACTTTCCCTGATTGCGTACTAGGGTAGCACTCTGATAGGTAGGCAAATATCCTATCGTATCACCAACATTTGGCACTTGATATGTAGCTAAGCCTAGCCAAGCATCCTGTCAAGCCAAAAGCGTGTTAACAGTGCGAATTGATTGGCCCGATGGAGGCATTCAATGCAGATACGCGCCGTGACCGAGAGAACAAAGAAACTGTGACATGTACTCCTCTCTTTCAGACCTCTATGATTTAGCAAATGCCGTGTCTCTGTTTTCGTCCACGCTGTGCGGCGTAGTGCATAAAATACACACCCCTAAAAATTGGCTGATTGCCTAGTTCGACGTCCATGAGTTTTGAGCGTCTGGTAGCATTATAAGAGCCAGTAACAACCAAGGTCTGATTTTGTTTTCTTTTTTTTTTCTTGATCAAGTATGTAATGGAAGAGTCACTCGGTCTTGACTGTTACCAAAAGAATATCTATCATGCATAGATTTTGAGGTTAATAACAGAAATCACCATGTTCGTCAGACGTTCACAATGACCGACCAGTTCAATAAGCTCCCTTTAGAAATAATTTTTGAGATACTCTCGTACCTTCTAATTCCTTCCCTTGTTTCCTTTGGGGCCACTTCCAAATCAAATTTTTCATACCATATTATCTGCATGAGGAGGCTGCATCTTGCTGTCTTCCCCAAACAGCTCCACGCCTTAGCCGCATTCATGGGCGCTACTTCAGAGTGGCCAGAACCTTGTAAACAAGGTATGATGTTAGAAAGCCACAAAGTCCAGATTGCTTTGCCGTATGGGACGACTACTCAAACGATCGCCAATTATATACCATCCCCAACGAGGCACAGGAGAGAAACGCTATACTTGCAGGGTGGTCCAAAAAAGGAAAGATTTCCTTATTCGATGTCACCTAACAACACGATTCGAGCACAGAATAAAGCATTTGCTCGGATATTAAGTCGTTATGGCCAATCTCTTGAGGACTTGGAGTTTCTGGCATACAACCTCAACGACGAGGGAGCCATGGCCCTGGGCACGAACTGCGGGGCAAAGCTGCGTCATCTAGGACTTCGGTTTGAACATCCCTATATACGAGACATGACTCTCAGTCAAAAATATTGGAATACGCCACCTCCTGGTAGTCCTCTTTGGAATGATCTCATTGGGATAGGACCCTTGAAAAGAGGGCTGAGCATAACCAATCTCGAAAGCCTCGTTCTCGAAAGGGCTGGTATCACACCCTGGCAGCTACGCATGTTAGTCAAGCGCAATCAACGATTAAAGATCTTGAAGCTCAGGACTTGTGCTGCAATCCAGCCTGCATTTGTCAACTGGCTGGGGGGAATTCCAGCCCCAGAAGACGAGGACGAAGAAGAGCTACATGAAGACCACGATGCGGCGGTCCCTGGAGCATCTCTCGTCGTGCTCTGGATAGAAAATTGCGCGGGCATTCGCACAACAACGAAGATAGCAAAAGGCGAGGGAAGCAGAAACATTGATGCCGGGCTAGAATGGCTTCAAAACTTGAGGGCACTTCAGGTAAGTCAGCCAAACGTGCAAAAAGCAAAGATAGGCATTCGTGGCTGAGACAACGCTGGCTTGTTAGTCGCTCTCTCTACGTGAGTGCCGCAATGTCGATGCCACAGTCGTACAAAAGGCGAACAGGCTACTCTGGCACATACCAGAGGTGTACGTGTCTCGGCCGATCCGTTGGCCGGTTGGGTCAGATCCTGTTATTGAAGTTGATCCGATTGACGATGAGGATGAACGAGTAGTAACAATTGAGTCGAGTTGGTAGAAGTCGGACGGACAATATACAATACTCGCCTCATCTGCCAGACAAAGGAGGCTGATGTCTTCCTAATAATTGAATAATTGAACACAATAGAAGGGACAATAATAAGAGAGATTCATGAGGTGAAGGCCTGTGTCACGTGCAAATTCCTAATTGGGCGCTGGGCGGTTTCCACATTAGGAAGGAAGCACTTCCCTCGGTGGCTGGGCCAAAGACAATACGCAAAGCAAACTTGGAAGCTCTTATTGACCTTCGTCCATTCATCCATTCACCCACGCCGTGCTCGACCAGCATGGATTTCTTCATCAGCAATGCCATCTACTCAGCAGCAGCATCATCATCCTCTTCTTCTTCTTCTCTTCTTCTTCATCAAAATTGCTTGACACTCGTCAACGAAAGCAGCATCTTGCACCATGCGTCTTCTTCCGTTCTTTTCCCTTCGTTCGCGGAGAACGGCTAGCAGCAGATCTTATACCTCCGCTTCCAGTGATTTCACCATGGACAGCTTCACAGCCAGTGCTAGTCTCTTCTCAAATCCTTCCTTCCACCCTAGCCTCAGTGGCACGCTGCAGAGCTCGACTTCATCCATAGAGAGCCCAATCGTTGCAGGAGTCCCGTGTTCCCTGAATCAGCAGCAACTCGCCATCTTGAGACCCCCTCATCAGTTCTTCTCTCCGTTAAAGCATGGCGGTACCCCGTACGCAATCAAATCGGACGATTGGTACCAGGAAAACTACGACTCAATTGCTCAGTGTGAAACGGGCTTCTATATTTCATTGAAGAAGCAGCCCGAGGACATCTGGGACAGCGTGTATGGCACGGCAGGCGTTGTATACGGCATTGCGAAGGTTTTTATTGCGTTGTGTCGCAGCTTCCGTGTCGATGTGAGCTTCGGTTCCCCATGCTTCTTCAGATCTAGACTAACCTTTTCTGCAGCTACACACCCCAGCATCCAACATATTGATATCCGTTGAGAAGGCGGAACAAGAACTCAAAAGAGATTCGGTGGTAGATTTTGTCTTTGCCATTGAGGACCTTTACTTTAGCTTATTCGCTCGGCTGGAAGTTGAAATCGCTCTTCTTCATTTCTGCTCCTCTTTTGTTAGTAGGGGGCATAAGCCAAAGCGCAATGCAAGTCCCACACTTCCTGATGTCAACCACATTTATGCCATCTTGAGCGTCTGCAGACGTGTCCTGGAAGACAAAAGCGTTTGTTCGGCATTTGATGATCGATTGGTCAGCTATCACAAACGTCTCTACGTCGAGGAGATGACCAGGCGATACAAAATCGAAGGGACACTGCCGCTTGACCCTACTGGATATCGCGCACATGTGAAAGATACGGTCAAAGATCCCAACTCATCTGCATATCGCCATTGGTGCCAAATTTATCCCGAACTGCAACACCTGTCTGTTGAGATCCTAGCATTCCTTTCAGAGAAGTACCTCCCAATATACCCTTGTCCGGTCCGCACACAAAACGAATACGCGTTCAAGACGCCGACCACCAGGTTCTTGAACAATGAATTAGCTGCGGCATGGGAAGAAAATATGATCCGTGCTCATCGCCTCTGCTCACTCGCGAAAATTCAAGGCAAGGCAGTCGGGGAGCTACGTCGGGAGGAAGAAGCGTTCAGCGTCATAGGCTACGCAAGCGAGCAGAAATGCATTTGCCTCGATATATGCTCCTGCTCCAGGTTGTGTACTAGATCTGGAAGTACATTCTGTCCTTGCTCTGGCCGTTGGCTACGTGGAGTCCTTGCCCATCAGCCCGAGTCTGAGGTTAGCTCCCGGGAGAAAAGTACAATCATGGGCGAGTTGACTTACGAGTCCCTTGCTGCACTGAAGCGCGACTTGCCTGATGAGCTTGTGCACCATGAGCTTCTTGGGGGAATCAATCTCATCAGAGAGGAAATGATCAAGCAGCGTATAACTTTTCACCCAACGGAGGAGGAAACTGGAGAAATCAACATTATTTTCGTTCCTTGACCATTCCAGAGCAATATTCAATGCTTATGATGCTATGATCTCAGCTATGATTTACCATGTTATTTGCACGACACGACTTTATTTGCATCTTTCAGTATTTTCAAGTTCTAGGAATAGCAAACGCCTTAGAATCAAGAAAAGAAATTTCCCTTGTACGCTCTGCATCCATAGTAGTACATACCTACTGCGTTCTGCACCAGATACGGCAGCCTATAGGTACAACCTTGCCAAAATTAAATTTGTACATAATTTACATTTAGCCACGGCCTACATTCTAAATTCCACAATGTACAACAAGTCATGTGACAGCGTAAGCACCGATAAATTGAAGGAGATCTTGAAGCAGTATACTGTAATGATAGTACCAACAGCACTAACAGCAATTCATAGCAAGTCGCGCAGCTCTTATATGAGTCCCTTTGTGTGGATGGGGCTTCCCAATACAGTACCGCTTCCCAATATGGCACCGCTCAGGGCTGAAGCCCTATCTGGGGATAACCTCATGGTGCGCATGCCTGCGCGGGAAGGTCCGCCACGTGCCGCGAGGCCTCCACGGCACCAAGCCGCAGGGGTAACGAACTAGGGCTGTCACAGAAGTCTCAAAGAGGGTTCCTGGAACCCTTTTTGGCGTCTTACATGGACAGAGATGTTTGCTGAGTTCATTTTGGATTTATTCAGGAGAAAATATTTTCACAGCATGACTAATCAGCAAACCAGTTAAGTTAGTTAGTTAGTTAACTAACTTAACTAGTCAATTGACCAATTAACGCTAGCTGCATAGTTACGTAGTACAGAAAAGCTTATTGTATCATTAATTACTTTGTCTACTAACGAAGTGGATTTTGGCAAGATGGGGCACTTCCTCGCCTAATAATCTACCTTGCCAGTAATAGGTTAGGCTACATAGTCGGATATAATAACTTTCCCACAGATCTAATTCATTGATTCAGATTCTAATCTTCTATACACTTATCCCAATGTTGCTATCTATTGCATAATGCCGTGGACTGATTTCTGTGTTAAACGCCCAGGCTATGAGCATGCAAAACATGTTAAAGATCCAGCACGTGGTTTCTGCGGCCAGCCGAATCCAGGTTTCCAAAAGAAGAATGCATCACCTCCCATTATCGAC
Source organism: Trichocomaceae sp. PYS4502 (assembly GCA_023625875.1). Lineage (NCBI taxonomy): Eukaryota > Fungi > Ascomycota > Eurotiomycetes > Eurotiales > Trichocomaceae > Trichocomaceae sp. PYS4502. The sequence goes on from JAMAFX010000134.1 coordinate 61,446, forward strand.
CTATCTGGAGACTCTCCCCCAAGACGCACTTCGGCTACACCAGGGACATACGCTCTTCAGGTGTCTCATCAACCAATTTTGGAACACCAGCAAACCGTTCGTCGGAGCCGTCAAGAGGCTATTTCTAGAACTCAGCGAGGCACACCTATACCTAATGCTGGAAGCGCCGTGCATAGCAATCGAGTCGTTCCGTTACCAGCCCCTCGTGTATTTCCTACACTGGTCCAGCTATACCAGGGAGTACTCAAGAAGAGCAGCGGCAGATCTATCATGACTGGGCTTACACGACATCCACTCCCGTGGATCTGAGTATGGACGTTTGTTTCGAAACAAAAGCTGAGTTCATCAAGATACTCACGAGGAATTTTGACGTGTGGTCTCACATCTGCGCAAACTCGGATATACACGAAGTTATGGTAGCCGGACAATTTCTCAAAAACCAGGGACCTTCAGCCATTCCGCCGGGCCATATATGGGCTGAGATGGATCTAAAGTCTATTTTGATGAAGTACTTCACTGTGACAAAAAAGAAAAAGGATGAAAACTACAATTTCATAATTTTCCTGTGTGTTGGCATCAGGATGGAAGATGAGAATACAGATGATACACCGCTTCGATTCCCTACAAAAGCGATTAAGAAAGAAGCAACTCAGACACTAGAAACAAAAGAGGAGGAATCACATGATCATGATATCAAGATCAAAATCGAGCCTTCAATCATTGACATGGACGCATTTTGCGCTAATAACGATGCCTTTGAAGACTTCGATAACGATACCGCCGAGGGTATTCTCGACGATCTTACTGAGGATGCCCCTGAGGATACCAAGATTGGGTTACTTGAACCTAATGATATATCACACAGGCAGCTAAGCAAGAAGCGGTCATTCGATGTTCATAATGAAGATGACAAGGAAAGCAAAGTTTCAGATACCCATGTTAGTGATCTGGATAACATGGAATCTGAAATTGATTATAGTGATAGTTTAGTGTTAGATGCACCTGCCTTCTGCACACGTCGTAAGAAAGCAGCTAAGTAGGAAATTCTATCTTAACGTCTTAGACTTTTATCTGGTTAGGAAAGACTATATAATGTTCATCTGATTGCTAGAATTTTTCTATGAGAAGACATCTTTCATCTTATAGCTGTGACGGCACGCTCCGCGGAGTAAGGCAGGCCTGAGGCAGGAATAGGGTTAGAGGGAAGGAAGCCCTGGCTTTCAGAGGTGAATTGGGAAGAGCTCCCCTACTTCCTGATTGGGCACCGGGCGTAGGCCCTTAATATAAAGCCTCTACACATAGAGCGTAGCTTTGCTTCTTCTTCCTTTTCTCTCTCATGTGTGATATTCTCGTTACCTAGTACCTAGCTAGATCAATACATTGCTAGATTGACTGCTGTTACAATAGCTATCATAATTCCTCTTCTATTTCATCCTGAACAAATGTCACATGGCTTGTAGTGCTAAAACACTCTTGTGCAGTTTGATAGCAAGCTTTAAGCCTCTCATTGTGCCATTGCCAAGCGCCTGTCGGCTTTGTTGATTCCACTAGCTGAGGATTATTCTGTGACTCGAAGTGTTCCTGTAGGCCTTGCCGTAAGCATTGATATGCTTGAGAATGCATACGGCTGCCATCTGGCAGGCAGTCTTCTTGCGATATGGTTGTGGAATATCCACCATTTTGTAATATTGAATTGCAAAGATCAACAATGTCGACTGGTAGATATTCATCAATATCTATAGCTGAGGTTAGCCTATTCCGAATAATAATTGCTCATGTCATACCCCAAGCGTCTGTTCCCTGCTGTAACTCTCTGAGCAGATCTGGATGTGGGGTTGCTCTAAAATCAGATATATTGCGTTGAGGATGATGATACATCATATAGGGTTTTCCTGTTGGTAAATATTCCCGATTTTTCTGCGGACGGATCGAATGGACATTCCATGTTCGGACAAAACGATGAACTTCCTGCCTAAGGATAGGAACATATATAGCCAGAAGTGCAATGCGGTCTGCAATCCGACTTTTGATAAATAAGCCTCGTTCCTGTATCTCGGCAAAATAACCCTGTCCCGATTCAGTACCAGTGCTATCAAACAATCTAAAGGACCTATTGCTTACCCGCCATAAGAATAGAAGACCTTTTGATAGCTGTCCCCACCAACTTTCAATACGCTGGTTAGAAGTACTTGTCCCAAACCAGTAGCAATCATTGAAAGAAACATCGGGATCTTGTTGTTGTCGTAAAGCAAAATGTGCACTAGCAAGAAGTGGAGTTTCCACACCTCGATCTGACCGGATCTTCATAGGTTGAATATTTATATCGGCAATTGTATCAAGGAATTGGCGAAGAGTACTGATAGCTGTGCGATTGCTTATGCCAACATATATCCAAATTACATAGCGTGAATAAGCATCGATTGCAGCATAGATCTCAATACCCCACGGTCGCAATTTATCATGGCCATCAATCGACCAAACATAATTCGGACCTGGTATGATAAACGCCTGACGAACTCGTTGTAGGTCATTCCGTCTTCTCTGAACACCGACAGGGTCGATCTCCTTGACTAGAGCAAACAAACGATCTCTGTATACTAAATCAATCACAAGGGGACGAACAGTATACGGAAAGATAATACCTGGAGATAATATGCATCTTAGAGCGAAAATGTGTGTACAGCATGCCACGACCAAAACCATCAATGCTTCCATTATCGAGTTCATGCTGTACAATATGGCGTAGTTCATCATCTACCTCTGCATACGAGAGGGTACTAAATCGACGCTGTATGCCCATTGCGAGACGAATTCGCTGTATAGCACGTTGATTTACTTGAAATCCTTCATCCTTCAATGCAATGGTCATTTCATTGTCAGTCAAACAAGCCTGAAAGAATAAAACAGCGATCCGTGCGCGCAAAAGAGGAGTATCTTCGCATGCATGTTCCAAACGGCGGACGCCCCAATCTTGCAATCGGCGGTGGAGAGTACGATTTTTGACTGAGATCTGATAGCGGCTTGCAAGAAATTCTGATATTGATTTCGCAGAGCGGCCATCTTTGTAAAGGTTAACGATTTGTTCCTTGTATGGGAGGAGGTTGATCTCCGGACGGCCAGACATGTTGAAATAATGGATGGATAGGAAGTTTGAAGAAATCAACAATAAGAAGAGATATATTATAATAATGTAAGCATCTTTCTGTTTTCTGTGGCATTATGTTATTTCAATACCTTACGAATTTTGGCAAGGTTGTACCTATAGGCTGCCGTAACCAGATCCTAGATGGTGATGGTTTAAAATTCGCTGTTACACTTTGACTTAGTTAACTAACTTAACTAGTTAGTTAACTAGTTAACGTAGTTGTAAATCTCAAGCGACCCGCCCACCTCTCCGAAAAATAACTAACTCTCAGTATTGATTTCTCATATTTCAACGCGTCAAAATGGCACCAATTCGCAAGAAAGATCCCTTAAAATCAGCTCAGATAGAGGGAAAGATCCAGTTAGCTATTTCCGATTTGAAAAATGGAAGAATTTCCAATATTCGTGAAGCTACAAGGATTTATGATATTCCTCGTACAACTCTCCGAGATCGACTCAAAGGCATCGAATATAAGGGTGAAAAGCGCGCCAACCACCATAAATTGACTCAATCTGAGGAGGATTCGCTTGTTAAATGGGTTCTTGATATAGATCGACGTGGATTACCTCCCCGGCATTCTCTCGTATGAGAAATGGTCAATTATCTTCTTCTTCAACATAGCAAACCACAAGTTGGAAAAAATTGGGTAACCAATCTGATTAAACGCCGTCCAGAGATTGATTCCAAATTCGCAAGGAAATATAATTACGAAAGTGCCAAATGCGAAGATCCGAAGATCATTCAGGAATATTTTGATCGTGTACAAGATGCTATATCTGAGTATGGGATCTTACCGGAAGATATCTACAATTTTGATGAGACTGGCTTTGCTGTGGGACTCTGTTCAAGTGCAAAAGTTACTACCGGAAGCGATCGATATGCTCGGCCAAAGCTTTTACAACCTGGAAATCGAGAATGGGTGACTGCGATTGAAGCAACAAATTCAACTGGTTGGGCTATTCCTTCATACATTATTTTCAAGGCAAAGAAAAACGGACGATTGGCCTGGTTTGATGATCTACCAAGTGATTGGAGAATCAATATTAGCGAGAATGGTTGGACTACAGATCAAATAGGATTAGAATGGCTTAAAACCCATTTTATTCCCTATATCAATGGTCGTACAATGGGAAGATATCGAATGTTGATTCTTGATGGCCATGGAAGCCATTTAACTGCAGAATTTGATCGTACATGCACTGAGAATAATATATTCCAATCTGCATGCCACCTCATTCTTCACATCTCTTACAGCCTCTTGATGTTGGCTGTTTTGCAGTCTTAAAGCGATATTATGGGCAGCAGGTTGAGCGACGAATGAGAGATGGATTCAATCATATCGATAAATTGGACTTTTTAATGGCATTCCCGGAGGCTCGTACGATGGCATATAAAGCTCAAACTATTCGGAATAGCTTCGCAGCCACCGGATTGGTGCCATTCAATCCGGATCGAGTCATTCAACAACTTAATTAGTATTAATATTCAATTGAAGACACCAACCCCCCCTCCAAGTCGATCAAGCAATACACAATCATCCTGCTTAACAACACCTCAAAATATACGCCAATTCATACGCCAGTCAACTACAATCAAGAAACGTATAAATGAGCGTACAGGAAGCCCAAATCAAGTGATTGATCAAGCAATTATGCGGATGTCAAAGGCCTACGAAACGACTATGAATGACCTTATACTCGTACGGAAAGAAAACCATGATTTACGAGCTGCGCATGAAAGAGAGAAGCAAAAACGCCAAAAATCTAAGAAACAGATATCTATCGAGCAAGGCATTACTAGAGAAGAAGCCCAAGTGCTTGTACAAGGTCATGTTGAGGCATCTCAAGCTGTTACTACTACTCTGGGTGAGCCGGAGCTCCCAGCTTCTCAAGCAGTCGTACGCCGCCAATTTCGCTGCAGTGGTTGTGGGATTGAAGGACATAAAATAACTCGATGTCCTAATCGTGCTAGTAATTAGATTCTTGTATATATTTATGTATGTGGGTTGGAAATTGGGATTTGAAATCAATATAGAGAGTTATTTTTGGGAGAGGTGGGCGGGTCGCTTGGGGTTTACGTTATCGGGCGATTAGTTAAAAACAGTCTGACTCTCAGATCGCTGGCACCTTGTAGAAACAACAACCTCGCATTCTCCTTTATGAATCGCATCCCAGTGCTATGAACGTGCCCACCCCTGTGCGCCATCGGTGCACCACTGTATGGGTATGGTGGTCGTATACTCGCCCGCTCTCCATGCCACCAGACCGACCGTGATCGCACTTCGGGGTTTGGGGTCGCAACTGCAGCATCGGAGCGCCGCATCAAAGCTACACTTCGTCTCATCGCAGCGGCGCGGATATCAGGCCGCGTATGGCTTGCGGACACCGGTTCCTGAGAATGTTAAATTGCTTTCCTCTAAGACCACTTTCTATTTTGAGACCGGGTACGCTCTTCGACCGAAACGGCCATCCAGACCATTTCCACCACCTTTCGTTTCCATCCCATCGTCCTCTTTCTCCGATCCCTTGACTACTCATTTTCAAAGTCAAGATAGGCGACCACAAGTGCAAAATGAACTCATTCGCGGATTGACTAATGGAGACGATGCTATTCTTGCAAGCGAGTGCTCGCTCGGAGTCAACGATGGCGTTGGAGCGTGGGCTACAAAGCCCGAGGGCCATGCAGCGTAAGATTTTAAAATATTTTATTGTCTATATACAATCACACTCGCCATCAGTGTTGTGAGGGCTATTTCGGTTAACGGAATATTGTGGGCAGGCTATGGTCAAGATTAATTATCCATTTTTGGGCACTCGAGTGCGAACGACATGTGTGCTGCAAATCCACGCCCGATACTGTTGAGTTCCTACAAACAGCGTATGAAGAGACGGTTGCTGCTACTAATCACTGGCTTGGAACTACAACATCGGCAACAGCGTTTCTGCATAACGATGAGCATGGCAGCAGTGTAAGGCCGCTACTTTACATTACAAACATTGGTGACTGCCAGGTTGTGGTCATTCGACCGCGCGATAAGAAGGTGCTTTTCAAATCTCGCGAACAGTGGCATTGGTTCGATTGTCCATACCAGCTTGGGACCAACAGTGTCGATCTACCGCTCAATGATGCGGTATTGAGCGTCGTTGAGTTGGAAGAAGGGGACATTGTTCTAGCAGTTTCGGACGGCGTGACTGACAATCTTTGGGGCCACGAGATTCTTGATAATGTCCTCGAGAGTATTGAGAAATGGGAAGGTGGCGACGTTGGGAAGTATGGAGCTGAACGAGAGGCAGAAGCCCCGACTTGCATGGTTTTTGCGGCCAGGCGTCTTATGAATGCAGCGCTGGCAATTGCGTTTGATCCGTTTGCCGATAGTCCTTTCATGGAGAAGGCCATTGATGAAGGGCTTACTATTGAAGGGGGTATGTATTTCTGAACATTGGCTCAATTGAAACTCGAGTAATAACCAGTCTAACCATAATTTTACAGGCAAAATGGACGACATCAGCGTTGTTATTGGGCAATGCAAAAGAAGAGTATAGGTAATTTTCAGAGGACATATGCAACTTGACTATGTTACATATGTTGGTGGAACGGATACTGCATTTAACAAACATCGTGCATCATTGGCGTTCTAGGGATCATTTTTCCGGCTACGACAACTAATGAGGAGGACGAAATAACAGCATCAGATCCAATGACGGATCATTGTGGACATATGCATGTATCTAACAAATATTTATCGCATCCCTTAATGAAAATGAAAACTGTTTATGGAATTATGCAGAAAAGTCAATCCACGAACTCAAATCGAAATACAAAGGGTCGTCGTATATATCAAAATTCGCAGTCACTTCCGCTTCGAAAAGATCCATATCATTATTATTATCATGCTTCAACAAATCCCAATAATCCGTTTTCTGAATCTCGCCGTTCATAACCGGGCACTGAGATTTGGCTCGGCCAGTGGAACACTCACTACCACCGGGTAACGGTGTGGAATATGAATGCATAGAACTGCGCACAAAATTGTCCAGAAAAAGTTTCATGACAGTGCATAATAGATGGAAAAGGTCCGGAAGGCCAGAACTGTTATTGTTTCTCGTCGTTGAAGCGTTCTCCAAGTGGCAATGTAAACGTTCTATACGAGATATATAGGCAATGCGCTCTGTGGCAATCAGATCATGCCATGCAGCTGCAACACACACTTCTGTAATCGTGAAATTGCACAGCTTCGGGAATAGGATGATAGTCGAGATCATCATTGCCCATTCAGAGAAGGTAAGTTTTCTGCATTCTTCAACGGTGAGGCTGATGAAGAAATCTATGAAATCGTTGATCTCTGTGAAACACGTCGAAAATATTTGTAAATAACTAAGTGGGTTGATCAGATATATAGGATGGTCGATTGGGATTGTTCGCTGACCATGCGATGATGGCTTTTCCTTTCGCAACGCAAGAGAATATAACTTGACTCTAGCGAATTTCCGCAAGAGTTGTATCTTGACTTTAGTTTTGTCAATGGCAGAACAATTCAAGAAATAGTATACAGTGACACTCACTATATGTATTAACCTGAATTGGAAGGCTGCTTTCTATTTGTTTTAACTCTTGTAAATAGCCCTGTGTAATGTCCTGTAAAGGACACCCTGTCATGCTTAAGAAATTTCCCATTTTTGTTTCGAGGTCACAATTATGTATTCTTTCGATAAATTTGCATAATAATGTAGCGGACGCAATAGCGTAAGTGAGTTGATCTTCATTGCTTGTCAACATTGAGGTCAGGAGCTCACTCGAAGGGACAAATGTGAAATTCTTGGACCGTTTCATATCCATTGAAATGCTGCGTTGAGAATAAGCTAGAGAAAGAGACGTAAACTGCGCAGTAGCTCACCTTGAGCACTGATAATAACAGCCTAAAATGACATTTCTTGTCATCTGATCTTGGGCGTAATCCGGCATTGCTTCCATTCTTTTCTCAAGGCCCAAGTCGGATACCATTGCAATGGCGAGTTGCGTATACTGCCAGGACTGATTGTTGATTGGTCTCAAATGCATAGGGTGCCTGTCCGACACACAATTATTAGGCTTGTTGAAATATTCAGGCCCGGTTCATTATTAACCAATGTTCAAAAACGCACCATGCCAGATAAACAAGAAGGCCCTGTAAGTAGTCCAAGGACTTCTCGCCGTGCATGACAACTCGTGTTGCTAATACTTTGCGGAAGTGCTCATCCAGGGACCTTTGAAGCACCGGGTCTGCTGCAGATGCTACCACTAGAATAGACAAGAGTAAGAATGGCCATTTTTGACGCAGGGTCTCCGCCGTCGTATTGTCAGCAATTGTGACAAAGGGGAAGCATTCTTTCTGCATATGAAACATTTGCACCATCCGATTGACCTGGTTCATGGTAACATAAGTCCCCTCGTGGCGGTTCCCAGGCTCCTTTCCTTTGTCTACTGGCTGTATGTCCGGGGTTGACTTGACTCTTTGATGACATCCAAAGAAGTTGCCATGTAACTGCAGCACCTTTTCGGATCCATCCTCATATTGAATCTCAAGGCTTGCTGGAGGAATCTGCGGGAAAATAGGGTCTATCACAGAGCCCGTATTCACAGGTTGGGAAATTGAAGTTTCTGAGCGCTGGGCGAGTCGATTATTTTTCCTGAAATAGCACGCATGTGTATGAGCGCCTGGGCAGTATTATTGGTTTGAATACATGAACAGTCATGCTAGACACACCTTGGTGCTTGGGGGTTGTTATAGGAGCATAATATACCAATCTTCTCGCATCTGTATATCTGTTATTTTTCTATGAATCGTCTACCTAGGAGTCATGAGGGGATTCGCTCTACCGTTGGCAATGGCTAGAGTGGGCGGATGGAAGACATCGAGTCTTGTGTGTCTTGCACGAAACACAAGCACGCGAAGCCCTTGGTCTCGGACACATATACCGTGTATCTTCCGGGTCCATTTCCACTCGCCGACTAGACTCAGATATGATGTGAAGTGTACCTAGGTAGAATTAGATAGAGACATTTTGAAGCTGGGAGCATTTCACTGCTTGTCGCGGAAGGAAAGAAGAGCCGAGCTGTGCTGCCTGACGGGGGCCTGAGGCAGCCGGCTGGATGGCAGGTTGACGCGAGCACATCGTGAGCCAATCAGACGCGTTCTCCGTCAACGACCTACATGAACATTGAAGAGAGAGCACTCAGCATGGTGTAGAACACTTCGCGAGCAGTTTCCTCCCGAGATTATTCGCGACCACGTTACATGTGGCTTGCAAGAGGAGGTCTTCACAAAACTGCATTAACAACAAAGCAGCCATGTTCATTGGTAGATTCCCCTGGCTACTTCATCCAAGGGGCACCGATGGTTGTTGCTATCCATGGATTTGAACTGGCCTCGAAAGCTCTGGATGGATGAATGGAAACTTATATATAGACCTCTTTGGTCATTGCCTCCTTCAGATTTACTCATTACTATCTTCCTCATCCTGCCCATATCGAGTCACATTGCCTGCTAGTTAACTCTGAGATTCCTTTGAGCGTTTCAATATCTGCCCCGCGCAATGACTCCTCTTCGTTTTGGTGTTCCCCTCTACCCATACCAGGCCCTCGACGTCATTGGGCCCCTCGATATTCTCGCCAGTCTCCCCAAAAATTTGCAGCAGACCGCCGATGAAGGCGTCGAGATTGAGTTCTACCATATCCGTGACCCGAGTACCATATCCACATCGGCTCAGACATATCTGGAACTCGAGAATCTACACGTTTCGGCCACAATTACATGCGCCGAATGCCCTCCGCTGGACTATCTGCTCTTCGGCGGCCCTCTGCCAAACTATAAGCTGTCCGAAGAGATGATTTCTTTTATAAAGGAGCGGGTTGCAAAACATGAGATAAAAACCATATTCACGACTTGCACCGGCTCCGCGGTACTTGCGCAAACGGGTCTTCTAGACGGGAAACGCGTAGCCGTCAACCTGGGATTTCTTTCCGTAGTACAGGAACTGTACCCGAATGTGAAATGGCTTGGACCGAACGATGGTATCAACTGGGTAGTGGACGGCAATATGTGGACTGCAAACTCGGCATGTTCAGGAATGGACATGTTTGCGGATTGGGTGATTCAGCAGTTCGGCTTGGAGGCTGCCAAAGTCAGCTTCGAATGCCTGGGATATGCTCCGCGAGGAGTCGACGGCAAACTTCGTTCATTGTGAATTTGAGAAGCAAGAGTGCTTGAACCTTTCGGACTGTGATGCGTACGCTTCCGCTGCGATACTTGCTTAACAGAGCATAGTATCTCCTAATTTAGCATTTTGACAACAATGTTCAAACAGCTCAGTTTCTTACAATTCGGTTATTGCCTAAATTATCTTATTATTATTATTTGTTAATACACCGCTCGACTTTGTCATGCGGATCCTCTCTCGTGTGTGGCCGAGAAAACCTCGGGTCTCCCCTTAGTGAAAAACTCTGCTCCTACTGTACATGTTTCACGCTCTGGATACCTCTCTAGGTCCTGTGTCGCGCTGACACCCTTTGCTCAACTACTACTGTCCTCCATCTCCTCTACCATCCCCTTCATCAGTCGGAACTGCTCCGTTCCACTCTCCTTCAGCCACCACCTAGCTAACTTCCTCGCCCCCTCTTTCGAGTATAACAGCCACTCCGTGTCAATTGTATTGCCCCTCATCAGCTCTCCCCTCGTTGCCTGGTACTTCGGGCAGTGGAGGATCACGTGCGCTGGTGTTTCCTCTGCCTGCCCACAGCTGCACATGGCCTAAATTATCTTATTTCAATGTCCAATGTAAAGGAAAAATATACCTAGGCAACCACAATGAGTGTCGTTTAAATAGAGGGTTACCTAGGTACTTCATTAGGGCTCAATTACCACGTGGGCTTCTCCGAAGTGCTCATAGCCACCGGAATGTACAGTGAGCTTAACTTTCGTTTATTAATTAGAATGAGGTGTTAGGTCAATACCTTGATAAAGGCTTTTAAATACAAATTATAGAATAACAAGGACGATAGGCGGACTAGGGATGCGCGTTAAAGAAAGTAAGGAGAATGCTTCCGAGGTTGCAAGGAGTCTAAGCACAAAAAGAAAAAGCTGATAGTCTCTTGTTCTATCAACAGGTATCGTAGTAGGTACGTTGCTCGCATTCCTCACTGTGTAAGGGCTGAATCATAGACCTTACACACAGTGCAATTTAAGGCTGCGCATATGCACATACCGAACCGGCTTTCTCGTTTGTTTTCTTGTTCAACGTCTTTCAGTTCTAGTAGTAAGTCCGCATAATGTAGTACAGTAGTCTCCTCCTGTTTACATTGTCATCGATGTCTAGGCACGGGAATGGAATGGGAAAAGAAAAGAAAAAAAAACTCCGAATAGTTGCGACTTACGTCTCCTCCTAGAGTTATACAGACTGTGCCTACTTCGATATCGAGTAACCAAATTAGGACCAATGTCATGCTGTTATCTGCTTGTCTTGCCACTGCATTGGTAACTCGAGTCCACGTAAGTAGTGCGATGGTGTAAGGGGAACCGTTGACTTAATCTCGTTTCATTAGCTGCTCTTGCAACGCCAAATCGTCCATCCTCTTTCCAACGCTGATCGCAATTTAAAGATATGTAAAATTTCGCGGCAGGTTAGCTATTGTCCAGACGTATCTTTTCCTGGACCTAAGAAACGCATATACCAACATATATGCCCACAAACCCCCGTATGTACCATAGAGCATACAATGTCGAAACAAAAGAGAGAGAAGACATTTGCAGTAGGCGATAAGAAAGCCTTGGACAGACAACCAAAAATGCGCGGAGATATCATCCTCTTACCCCAGCCGAGTGATGATAGTGCCGATCCTCTGGTGCGAAATCTTTTCCCCTTCTTCTCATTCTGTTTTGCAGGCGAGCTTCTTTGATACATGCTAATGGATGATATGTGAATATTAAGAACTGGAGGCAGCGTAAGAAGTACATGTTTCTCGGGATTCTTGGCCTGGCAGCTTTCGCTTCACATGTTGCAAGCCTTGCAAACCAGCTTGGCATTAGTGCGCAGGCTAGTCTCTATCACAAGAGCCTGAATGATATGGCTGACACGGTAGGATTAGACGAGTTGGGAGAAAGTCAACATCTTTCAACGGATGGCTAATGGTCTGGCGTTTTGTTCAGACCGCAACGGCTATAGCTGGCCTCGTTATCGGTCCACTGTTGCTTACGCCTTTGACACATATATTTGGCTGCTGCTCCATATTACTTTGGAGTATGATCGCAGCTGCTTGCTGCAGTGTGTGGTCGACGCTTATGAACAAGCCAGATCAATATATTTCATTCATTATTTCGCGCTTATTAGTTGGCTTCTTCAGCGCATCTCCGACTATCTTAGGACCGCAGATGCTGGTGAATATCTTCTTTCGTCATGAGCGAGGAGTAGTTTCAATACCTTTATGGTATGCTCATCGCTCGGGGTAGTGATTGGGCCAAGTCTGGGAGGGTTCATAGTCCAACATGCTCCATGGCCATGGCAATTCTGGTGGACTGTAGCATTGCAGGGCGCAGTCATTCTATTCTGTATGTCTGAAGAACCCTAGAAAGGGTGAAATTTTTTTTGGTTAAAGCTCAACGTCTCTTTATTCCAGATTTCACTTTCCTTCAAGAAACTGGCTATAAAATCGCATCGCTACATCCCTCCCGGGTACGCGTGTAGCACATGTGGGTGGTCTGAAAGAAACTGTAAGTAGATGGCAACTTAATGAACGTGGTGAAAATTTCACTTCAATGTCTTGAGCTCACCATACAAAAGCCACATTCAGCAATGGCCCAGGTCTTGATCGGGATCAGTCCGGTAACTCGTCTAACTGGAACATACCTCCTCGTGATGTCTGGAATTTTTGTGGGCTTCAACACTCTCCTAAGTGTATTCCTGCAAGAATCAGTTGAAGCAGGAGGTTACGGATTCAGCGCAGAGCAGAATGCAGCGTGTAAGTAGCTCCAATGTTGCGCATATGATTAGCAAATTGCAACAGAGGCTAAATACCAATGCCAGTCACATTTACGCTTTGGATTGGCACGATTGCAGCGCAAGTATGGGGTCATTTCCTCAATGATCGCATTCCACTGCATTTTACAAGGAAATATTCTGGAACTTGGAAGCCCGAGTATCGTCTGCAAGCCCTTTGGATCCCTTCGATTCTGATGCCAATCTCGCTCGGCCTGGTAGGTGCTTCATTTGAATATCACCTGCATTATATGGCCCTCGCTGTTGGTCCCTTCTTCGTGACGTTCGCCGCTACTTGCTTCAATCCAGTTGTGATAAACTACCTGGTAGAATGTTTCATGAAATACCCAACCGAGTTGAATAGTGTCCTGGGCATTTATCGTCTAGGCCTGGGCTTGGGAATACCCTTTTTCATCCATGCCTGGGTCGCACAAGTTGGTGTTGGCTGGGTTTTCGGCACGCAGGCCTTTCTGTCTGTGGCAGCATTTGTACCGATTGCAATTCTGATGTCCTGTGGCCACTCGCTTCGTTCGATGAGTTTCAAAAAGTTGCACAGGGACGAAGAGGGGGCTCAGATTATAAACAAGGAATAACCCGGTCCCTAGGCAATTATGGATCACTTATAAGTCATACATCGCTCGATATGCAGTGGCTGTATTAAGACACCTGTGTGATATCGTAGTTAATTTTCCCCATTGTAGGAGCCTAAGGCCGTTATCGTTATCGTTATCGTTATCGCTTGTTATCGCGCGGCGGGTCGAATGCACGGACCACATACAGAGAACGGCAGAAAAAAAGTTTCCAAGACCAAACCTCCGCTCAAGAACTTCAACAACAACGTAATTATATTCCGCCACGATGAGGGCCAAACGCTCGAAAAAATATCGCAAGCTCATGCATCAGTATGAGCTGACCTTTGGTTTCCATGAACCCTATCAAGTCCTAGGTATGGAAACGAACAAGTCGCCAATTGCGCTCGCGTTTTACTCACCCAATTCTTTCGTTCAGTGGACTCGAACTTCTTGCGCGCAGTACACCAGTTCAAGATGGATCTTATGCCCGCATTGGAGCGAACATTGCAAGGCAAGGTCAAGCCATGTAAGTGCACCGCAAACTAATAAGTGAAGATAGTCTTGTGTTGGCTAACGTCTATCAATCATATCATAAATAGTAATCTCGAAATGCTCTCTTGCCGCCATTATGGCCGCTCAGCCTATCAACCCAAGGACGAATAATCCTTTCAGACCTCAACATCTCCCTCCGCCCACAATTCTCCCATTGCGGCATTGCTCCCACAATGATGATGATACCCCTATCGACGAAGTCGAATGTCTGCTCTCACTTCTTTGTCCGAACCAGGACACCATGCGCAATAAAGAACATTACATCCTTGCGACAGCAGAGCCTATTGCATTAGGTCATGATGATGTGAACTCAGACAACCCCAAAAAGCGGAAGCATGCAGAGTTGTTAATGGAGGAGAGAAACCAAAAAGCGGCTGCTCTTCGTTCGGGTGCTCGCTCCGTTCCCGGAGTGCCTATTATCTATGTCAAGCGATCGGTTATGGTCTTGGAACCGCTGAGTACACCCTCCGAAAAGGTGCGATTGGGCGTTGAAAAAAGTAAATTCAAAAGCGGTGTGGAAGCTGCCTTAGATGTGGTCAGCGGCATTAAGCGGAAGAGGGACGATGAAGAAGATGAAGAAGAAGAAGAAGAGAAAACAAAACCCTCGTCTTCCAGAGATCGGATGCTCAAGAAAGCTAAAGCGCCCAATCCCCTCAGTATGAAGAAACCGAAAAGGCGAGAAAAGCCAAGGCCGGAGGACCAAGGGAAGACAGGCGATAAACATAAGTCACGAGGAAGCCGCGACGGTGACAACAATGGCAAGCATGACGCAGCCGAGCAAGATGCAGATTTATCAGTCAAGAAGAAACGAAAGAGAAAGCACAAGAGTGCGGGCGCCAAATCTGGGGCTCAAACGACCAACTCAGCAGAGGGCCAAGGCCAGGCTTCGGTGGAATGAGTGTTATATAGTTGGCGAACTTCAGATCATTTACATTATATGGCGTTTCTTGGGCTTTGTTTTATGGAGTTTCACATCCCACTATGTATTTAGCAGTACAATAGGTAAAAGTGCACTTCTTCAAGAAGAGTAAGGGATTGGAGATAGTCTATGTACAATCAAACGTGTGACCAATTTTACGGTATATAAAATTGGTATATGTTACAAGAAGCTATTGCTTCACAAAGAGAGAACTATGCCAAGTCCGTCATGTTCTTTTCAACAACGCCATGCAAATGCTCCCATTGAGTAATCTTCGCTCGCGCCCATATCATCGCTATCAAAGCCGCCATAAGTCTTGATAGTATAGTTATTGATTCTCCGGCAATTCTCCTTGCTCCCTAGATCTTTCTTCGGCCCAGATCTTCTCAATGCGCGCCCTTTTCTCTCGAGCCTGGTCACGGTTCAGTTTGGCTCGCCTCGCTCGTTCGGCACCAAGACAGCGGTTGACTTCGCGTTTGACATCGTTGCACTGTCCAAGGGCTTTCCATAGGAAACCGCGCGCGTGGCATTCGTCCAAAGCAGACATGATATCCTCGCAGTCTGCAAGATCAAACAGTTAGAGAACTCGGTTTGATTTGTTGAAAAGGGTAAGGAATTGGCCGTACTTATATTCTCGGGGGTGTGAAGATGAGAATGCATCTTAGTTTCTTTTTAATGCAATGCGATTTATAGCGGTAGGCAATGGTTATTATCTAGATGCAGAAACTACTGCTTTCATGTCGTTCGAGCGGCTCCGGAATTTCATATTGCCTGATCCGCAGGCGGTGAATGATACACAATCGTCTTTTCTGCCGGGTGGAGATAAAAAAAATAATATTTTTATTTTCAAAAGTGCTCAGGCAATCTATAAGCCAGATATTTGGCTGAGTTTCTTTTTGCTTGCCGTGGAAGTAGTTCTGCTATCGGATATTGTTGATCATATCAATTGAAAACAGTTCAACAGCAAAAAATTGCAAAGTATAACTTTACGAATACTCCCCCGCTATAGGGTCTACCTTTCCTTTTCTACCTATACTCAAGTTTCGACTAAGTCTCAAATATGAATTCCATGATTACGGCTACGACATGGGTGCGACGAGGCGTCGCTGCTCAATTTCCTACCAAATATGAGATTGACGAGGATGAAATTAATCGGATATCGGAGATAGCCAGGCTGCAATTGGAAGATGCTAGGGGGGATCTAAAAGCCTCCAGGGAGAAGGAAAACGATAAAGATGCAATGGATGAAGAAACCGATTCGAAGGCCACGAAGGGTATGGGAAAGGCCTCAACGTGAGTATTTTCTTTTACGACTGCATCTCCATCCTTGTGCCCCCTTCCGCTGATAGTTGTTTTGGCGCTGTTTATAGAAATGCAAAACAAGGGGAAGATGATGATGACGATGACGATGACGATCTAAAGGAGTACGACCTTGATCATTACGATAGTGATGACGTTGACGAGGAAGGTGAAGAGGTTACGATGTTCGGCAACGTCAAGTCTCTTGCATATCACAAACCTGGAGAGAAGGATCCATATCTCGAATTCCCTGAAGACGAGGCAGATGAAGATCGAGAGGAGCTGCAGATTCTTGGAACGGATAATTTGTTGGTTGCGGGCAAACTTGAAGACGAAGTGGCGCATCTAGAAGTGTACGTGTACGAAGACTCGGCAGACAACCTTTACGTTCACCATGATATCATGCTCCCCGCAATCCCGCTCTGCGTTGAATGGCTCGACTTTCCAGTTGGAAAAGGAGTTGAAGGCCGCACAAGCGGCAACTTCGTTGCTGTTGGTACTATGGAACCGGAAATCGAGATCTGGGATCTCGACATTGTCGACTGCATGTATCCAAACGCCATTCTTGGACCTGGCGACAGCCATGATGAACCAAGCTCTAGCAGCAAAAAGAAGAGCAAGAAGAAGAGCAAAAAGGCGAATGATGAATATCACGTTGATTCCGTATTGGCACTAGCAGCCAATAGACAGCACCGGAATCTTCTGGCTTCTGCGTCGGCAGATATCACGGTAAAATTATGGGACCTCAATACGCAGAAATGTGCCAAATCTTATAGTTATCATAAGGACAAGATTTGTGCACTTGACTGGCATCCGAAGGAATCTACGATTTTGCTGAGTGGAAGCTATGATCGCACCGTTGTTGCGGCGGATATGCGAGCACCCGAAGCCAAAGTGCCTCGCTGGCAGGTAGCTTCTGATGTCGAGACTGTACGCTGGGACATCCATAACTACAACTTCTTCTACGTGACCACAGATAATGGAATTGTCTACAAGTATGACATTCGCAATGCACCTGCTGCGCTTAGTGACTCGAAACCCGTTTGGACGCTGCAGGCACATGACGATTCCGTATCATCTTTCGATATTAACCCAACCATCCCTGGGTTCTTGGTGACAGGATCATCAGACAAGCAGGTCAAACTGTGGGACACGTCGAATGACAAACCTAACATGGTGGTTTCGCGCAAACTCGAGGTCGGCAAGGTCTTCTCGACAACGTTCGCCCCCGACCCAGAAGTAAGCTTCCGTCTTGCTGTTGCTGGTAGTAAAGGTGTTGTCCAGATTTGGGATACGTCAACCAATGCAGCGGTGCGTCGGGCATTTGCTGGCCGCCTTCCGGAAATTGCTCCTGGTGAGGATGGGCAGGTTAAGGAGAGGATTATGGGCGTTAATCAGAACGATGATAGTGATTCGGAGGACGAAGAGGAAGGAGATGACGATGAAGCTCAGAAAGACGGGTGGGAATCGATGGACGAGGATTAAGGTGTGTCTAGGTATACATGTGTCATGTATCGATGCAGGCATGCTACTGCTGAATTTGAGATACCCGTTCCGTACCTAGGTACTCCGTACACATTTGGTTTGAATACTTAGATGCTTGTTCACAATAATATCCATCTACACCTACCAGAGACTTCCCCTTCATTCACAACATGCGTTTGAGTGCTACCTCCTACTGCCTAGGTGGCTAGGTATGCACTGGCATTGAATGATTAGTCGTATATCTGTGTCTCGTTAGACAAGACTAGAATATACCTAGGTAATTTTGATGCTGTTACTCATAGGCATGTAAGTACGAAAGATCGAAAGGCTGACAAGCGGTCACTCTATCATCCCACATGCTTTTGATGGTTTTGACTTTAAGTACACGTGCATAATGCAACAGCCGACCCCATATGTAGTCTTTAGTTAGTTCTTAGTTCCATTGCTGCTAGACAGCCTAGACTCGGTCATACCAGGTGACCTTGATGAAGCAAAAGCTAGCGTCACAAACCGCAGACAAAATGGCATATGCGTCCTCTCTTGTCTGTCATAGACATACAGGGTTACCCCAAGTCAGTCGTCGTTACATGGGGGCTTTATTCAGATTTCTAATTTTCTATCGATCCGGATCACCTGAACGTTAACTTGACAACCTCGAAAAGTTGAGCCGACGGCAGCGACTAGTCCTAATACGTACTAGCGCGAGGAAATCGAAGTTGTCTAATCCAAGAGAGGGTTAGTGTGAAACTGTGAGTGTTTGAAACGCTCTTAGTCTTAGACCTGCTCCTGCGTTTCGTGTTTCATGCTCAGGACTCAGGAGTAAGTTGTAACTGTCTGAATGGACTGTGTCGACTTGCAGATCTGAAGAGGAATAAAGTCACAGACCATATGGCACACGGAGGATAACTTCGGTACGTAGTACGTAGTAAGGAAGGATTCGTGTAGCATGGCCATGCCCTACCTAGGTAGGTTGCATGGCTAAATCCGTGGACTACCCTTATACGCCGGCGTAGCATGATTGGTTGCAAGGTTGAAGGGCGGCCACGCGATCCTTGCTGGTCAACCATGCAAGGACCTGCGCTGTTCCGGGCGTTAATTGATGCCATACCTCGCTCCTTGTCAAGGCAGACAGACAGCAAGGAGAGCAACTACGTATGTAGGACTACAGCATAGTCATACTGCTGTATTCCGTACTCTGTAGGCGTATACGGCTATGCAGTATATATTACCTGTACGTACTACGGATACGTAGCGAGAGTTGGAGGTGCGACGTGGAGTCGTGGACAGGAGTAAAACTGTAAAACTATAAGATGCCCCACTTGCCGGAGAGATGAGGGGCATGGCTGGCTTGGATTGGCTGACATGGACATTCAGAGTTTTCGTTTGGTACGGTAAATTACTAAATCTACTAAACTGTAATTGGCCGTACCGTGGAACAGTGAAGGTACCACATCGGGCAAACTCGCAGTGTTTTGCGTGCCATTGATGAAGCAGCCACGAAACGCCTGCTCGCCAATCAGCGCCTGTACTTGACTTCTCAGCGGGGTTGCCACAGCCGGTCCACCAACCAGAGCCCGCGCCGCCCCACCTTAAATTAACGAAACGAACGAAAAACGAAGGAACGAAGCGTTCGTTTCACCGTTGGGTGGAGCCGGCAAAAGTCCAGACCAACCAGTGCCTGCCTGTTTGCCTGAAGCCTGCCTGATTCGCAGTCACGGGTTCGCACTGTCACTCGCTCAACTTCCCCCAGTCTTTTCTGCCCTTCGCTCCCTCCTTCACATGTGTCTTCATTCCTTTACTTGAGCAGCGCCTGTTTGAGAGCGGTATTCGCCCCCCTCTCTACGTTCCTTTCACCTTCTTGCGAGTCCTGGTAGTCCGCTCCTTTCATAGTTTTGCCCTGACAAAACGCTCCTTGATTTTGGCGCCTGTCCTGCGAAAACCAGAAATCGAAAATCATACATACCCGGTTGCAGAGCAATCCCTTTCACCCTCATTTAACTCGTTGGAAGAACCATCGTCAACTACGCTATTGTGAACGAATCTTTCACTCACCAACAACCGAAAAGAAAACAAAAGAAGCCAAAAAAATTAAGTTATTGAACGACACTTTCTTAACATATCGCCTCGCTGGAAAGATCCGTGATCTCTCTTGCCAAATTGCCTTCTATTCTCAATCTTGAACTGGATTTCCGGAATCTTCCATTTCAGCAGCTGCAGTAACACTTAACCCACGGCAATTTTGTGAATATTAAAATCACCGCCGAACTACCTTTCCTTACATACATACACAAACGCCTTTAGGCAATACATATCACAATGGCCGCATCCATCACACGTGCTTTTACAAAGCGCCATAAGCGCCCTGAGATTTCGACTCCGATGCCCTTCCGTGAAGGGCTTGTCAAGTACTCATCCGGCACCATCAATCGTGGCAAGATCTCGGGCCCCGTGGAACTCCTATCGGCAACGAACCCGCTTGTATACCACGCCCCCGATCTGGCTTCAGTGTCGTCATCTTCTTCCGCCTCTTCACTTAGATCTTCTGATGAAAGCGATGTGACTCCTGTGTCTCCCATCACCCCGGTATCTGCTGAGCCCCCGATGGAGCCAAATCACCTCTCAGGCTATTTCCCCAAGAGATCGGCGACGATCGCGAGTACGACTCGCTCTTCGACGTCCTCCACGGGCATTGATGCGCCTAGTGTGCCCAAACGCGCGCTTTCGCATACCAAAAAGTCGCATCAAGATCTTGCCCGAAAGCGGTCTGTGTCACGGATGTCCCCTCCTCCCACATCTATGGGAGCATCGACAACCCGTCCCAGCCAAGAGACGTTCAAGCCTGTCCCCGAATATTATGAGCATCCCTTCAGTCGCGAACTCGACAAGGTGAATGAAGTGGCAGAGGATTTTGGGGCATTGAGGGTTTTGGAAGAAGAGGAACAGATTCTTCTCAACAAGGGCTTAAAGAAGTTCTCGTTGGACGACTATCTATCGGAAATTGAAGAGCTCTACGGCGGGGTTTTCGACGACGACATTGGCCCTCTCGCAACTAACGCTTGGTTCTAAGAACACGTGCTTTTTTCCTATCCTCTTATGCCACGATCCAATATCTCGACGACTCTACGATATGTAAACCCTCCTTCCTTACCGCGTGATCAGAAATTGCCAGTGTCCCTGTTTCCTACGCCATGAAATGGTTTCCGCTCATTACGACATCTTTTTTATTTTATTTCGCTCTTGTCGGTTGTTTCCTTGCTTTTTTATGTTTTGGGTTCTGGACGCACATACCATGGGGTTTTTAAGGTTTCCTGTTTTCGAACTTTCTGGCATTTGAGCCGGAGGTTTCTTTTAAGCTCTGTCATGGAGCGAATCTTCTTGCACATATTTACATCTTTTTCCTTAGGCTTTGTTCCCCGCAGGTTCCTCGGGCTGTCACTTCTTCATGACGCCTGGGCAGTGCACAAACACATCACCTGCCAGTTAAATTGAGATAGGTTAGGTTTCTAGGTTATCTGTGTAAATCTGAATGCAAACTGCACATTTTCATCCATTTTCATCTCTTTCGTGTGACACTGTAGGAAGAAAAGGTATTTAAGGACTTACGGGTCACTTTGATATCGATATTACGCAGCTGTGTCAAGCATATATCGGAAGAGTCCTCCGGCAGACTATCCAACAGATATGTTAAATGAACGCAGAAAGTCCAGTGCAGTGTTTTGTTGTAGTAGGTATTCGGTTCGTCTTGCTCAATGAGCACAGAATAATCAGCCACGCCGTCGACTTCTGCCCGGTCGTGTGCGTCGTATCGTAATCGATATTTTTTCCCCATTTGGAGAACGACGCGAGCAGCGCACAAAAGCGCTCTTCACCGCCTTTCCGTCCCCGCGTTGAGTGGAGGAAAGCAGCGCCCCACTCCCGAATTTTTTCCTCCTATCGTCAACTCAACCTCGACCTCGACCTCAACCTCAACCTCAACCTCAACAAGAGCTGTTTGCCCGTATTAGTACTACATCATTAGCCCATTGCATCCCACATATTATCGTTATTACCTGTGTCAACAGGCAATTATTATAGACCCCTGGGCCAGACAGACAGACAGACAGACAGACAGACAGCCAGGACTTTCAGGCTTCAGCGCAGGCACGGCGGGCCTGTGCTTTGCTCGTGTGCGCGCATTTTTCATCCTCCGAGTCTGCTTTCCTGCGCTGTTCTCGATGGAGATATTGTCAATCTGCCTCTGCTTGAATAAGAACATTACATCACTGGATTAGGCGGCTGGTTTTTGTCCAACCGTGGTCTGCGCTCGAGACGATTATTGCGATGGCTGTTTTTCCGCCCGCTACACACACTTGCACTTCGACAAACGCTATCAACATGCCACTCTCGTCATCATCCGTACCATCAATTCTTAAGTCGTCCAAGACGTCCTCTCACACTACAGCGGCGCCATCTTTGGCCGGCAAGAAGCGCAGCATGATAGAGATGGACTTCTCCTCTCAGCCTTCATCATCCGCGCCGCCATCTGACTCCGGCAGCCGCGATGGCCCGCCACCTCTCAAACGTGCGCGCGTACAATTTGACGCCACGGCAGAGAAGGGACAACGTAGTGAGAAACAGCGAGAAAAAAGTGTCGCTCTGATTCGGGAGGAAATCCGCAGAGCCCTCCAGAGACATGTCTCAGGCACGGATAGCGAAGGTTATGACCAGGTCAAACAGATTTTCACTATCGATCCCAAAAAGCCGTACGACGATGCCTCTCCCGAAATACCCAGTCCAACGGCAATGAAGCGCCATCTAACAGGTTTACTGTCAAATATATCTGCGCTAGACCGTAATTGCTCTGGCCTTGTTAATGCGGTCTTGACTAGCGAGTGGCTTGGTCGTGACAAATCCTATGTCAAGCTATTCGTTCGTTTCCTGGGGAATCTATGTGCGGCGCATACGGGATATTTGCGCTCGGTGCTTAAGATGCTAGTGAACTACTTTGGAGAAGGTAAGAGAGAAAAGAAGCCAGACCGAACAGTCTTTTCTTTTGCTGACTGAATCCTTTTAGTTCCAAAGGGCACTGGTAGAATTCCCGGTTATGCAAACGTTTCACATGAAGAAATATACGAACGAGTGCACATGGCACTAAAATACATTATGCAGTTACTTCCTGCTGGTAGTGGCACCTTGTCTCCTATTTTATCGACACAATTTCCCTTCGATACCGATTCGGCAAGAGCTAACGTGGCCTACACTCGCAATCTCATTAAGATTATCGATTACGCCCCGGAGCTTCGGGCTGAGATTTCAGCTCTGATTACCGAGAAGCTTGTGAAAATAGACGTACAGATCCAGATTGATATGGAAGAGTTTGAAGATGAGGTGGGCCAGGATCTATTAGAAGAGCTTTCCCGTCCTGTGGACTTCAGCACGGTCGATGATGACGACGATGATGATTCGGATGTCGAGTCTGTTCTCAGCGATGACGATGCTGCGGGTGTGGAATCGCGGCGTCTGAAAATCGTGAAGGATAACATCTGCAAAATCGATTCGATGATCGATCAACTCTTTGAATTTTACTCGCCGCCTTTCCACCACGGAACGGAAGACGAGAAGAACAACGCTTTGGACTTGCTTCTTGCTCACTTCGAGAGCACCGTTCTCCCTACTTACCGGTCTCGACACACTCAATTCCTCATTTTTCACTTTTCTCAGTTCTCTCCAGACCTCGTGGAGCGGTTTGCGGGAACATGCACGCACATTATCTTTAGCAAAACCCAACCAGCCATTGTGCGTCAGTCGGCTGCTGCGTATCTGGGAAGTTTCATTGCCCGAGGCAAGCATGTGCCCTCGCGTGTGGTCCGGGATATTTTCGAGTTGCTAGGCGAACATATCAATGCCCTCCGAGCCACATATGAAGGGTCCTGCCGTGGACCTGATCTGCGGCGATACGGACCATTCTATGCGACTACGCAGGCGCTTTTGTATATATTCTGCTTCCGCTGGAGGGATCTAACGACAGCTGCGGAAGACAACGACGATGGGGTAGCAGCACTAGAAGATGACGACGATTTCGATATGGAGGACGTCACATTCCCCCTCACAATCAAGGAAATTCTCCATCGAGCCATATACTCTCGATTCAACCCTCTCAAAGTTTGCTCGCCGGCCATTGTTACTGAGTTTGCGCGAATTGCGCACCACCTCCGGTTTATGTATGTGTACTCATTGCTCGAGTCTAACAAGCGACTACGCATGTCCACATTTAGAAGCATTACCACCTTGGCCGATCCACGATTCAGCATAGTGGAGCGCGAAATCGGAGCTGGCAATGACGGTGGCGACCAGCTTGATGCATATTTCCCTTTTGATCCGTACCAGTTGCCGCGGAGTCGGCGCTGGTTGGAGGGGGATTATATTGAATGGCGTGGTATTCCGGGGATTGACGATCGAGCTGATGACGATTCGTCTGATAGTGCGGCTGAAGACGGTGATAATGATGATAGTAATAATAATGATGACGATGACGATGATCCCACAGCTACGGATGAGGAGTGATATCGAACGGCATTTTGAAGCCGGATTGTCTTGTGGAGACGATATCTGTGATTTTGCTGTGGCATTATCTACTTCGGATTTTAAAGATTTGAATAAAAATGGGAAATATTGATATGATATATTTTTGGACTAGCTTACCGCCGAATTGTCAGAATCCCGGATGTGGATTCTTGTGGAATGAAAGATTATTGGTTTGTGAGATACAACGAACGTACGAGAAAACAGGATTTGAATGATTTGTAAGGAGAATTGTATGTGTGAGATTATGTATGAGTTATATTGCTTCTAACTTTTTAAGTGAATAGCATCCATGAAATCCTTGAGACCTACTTTGCGAGACCCTTGACAGTTGGTTAACAAAGTGGGAATTCTTCATAATTCATATTGAGAGGAATCAGTTCGCCAACTTGTATATGGCCACTCAACGCAAGTAGCTCAAGGATTTCATGGGCGTCGCTGAGAGAATCGACTCTCAATAGACCTCAACATAGAATGCACTATTCACTTAAAAGGTCAGAAGTAATACAACTCACACACAATCTCACACATACAATTCTCCTTACAAATCGTTCAAATTCTGTTTTCTCGTACGTTCATCGTATTCTCACGAACCAATATCAAGTAGGATAGTAATGAAACAAGAAAGAAAAGGAAAAAAAAAAATAACAAAAAAGAAAGACAAACCCACAATCCATGCACAGCGCTTGCTAATAGTACCGCTAACCAAATGCAACCATCAAGTGATATACAACACAATCCAATCCATAGGATAGAAGGAAGGGCAAAAGCAAAAAGAAAACGTGCTTTAAGAACGTTCAAATATGGCTTTCATCTCTTCACACGCCGCCTTATAAATAATATTAATTTTATGCTGGTCTCGAAACGGATTGGGCGACTTGTCCCAGGCATGGGGCACCTGCTCCACCATCATGGCGCGAACGCGTTTCCCCATGGCCTCCAATCGACGGACAAAGCGCTGGCCCTCGTGCAGAAGCATGTCCCATTCGCAAGTATACAAGAAGATGTCGCCAGGTAAGCCCTCATTCAACATGTCGTCGGGGGCGTGTTCGGGGGATGCAAACGGCGACAATCGCAGGTCGTGGTTTGGCAGGTAGGATTCATCGAAGAGATTGGTGAAGAAGGACGGCATGGTTTTGCCGGGGATCACGCTGGCGGCGCGGCGGTGCTCGCGCGAGGCCACAAAGTCGAGTAATGGATACCAGGAAAAGGTGGCTACGATGTCGAGGTTGCCCTGGTTGGCGACCAGGTGTTGGGTGGAATCGAGAGGTTCGACGATGTTGGCGATGTCGCTGCTCGCTTCGTTCTTGATGCGGTCTCGCAGCCGCAGAGGCACGGTTATGGCGAGGTTGCCGCCGGAGGAGAATCCGGTCAGGGCAATGCGCGAGGCGTCGATGCCGAGCTCGCCGGCATGGGCGGCGAGGTAGAGGAGGGCTTCGACGCCGTCATCTACAGCGGCCGGGAAAGGGTTTTCGGGCGCCAGACGATAATCGACACTGACAAAAACGGCGTTGGTCTCCTGCATGACGCACTGGGCCCAGAACGAGTCGTCGGTTGCCTTGCCGAGGGTGAAGCCGCCGCCATGGAAATTCACCACCACGGGGAATGGATGGTCGGATGATAGGGACGAAGGTGATTGGCGCGAACTCCGGTATTCCCAGTAGGCTGGCGGACAGTAGAAGTAGAGGCTCACTTTCCGTCCGCGAGTAGTAAACGGAATATGTCGAACGAATGATGGACGAGGCGGTCGCGACCAGCTGGCCGTGTGCAGGAACATGCCTACGGACATGAGGAAGCGCCAGAAGACGGCCTGGACGTGGAGCCACGTGCGGCCCGTGGCCATCCTCTGGTTCTTACTCATGGCAGTGTCGCTGTTCCTATTGTTGAGCAGGCGCTTTGCTGCATGTTTGGACTCTGTACTTCCCCCTCTTCTCGCCATGAGCGCGGTGTTGTCTGTAGGCCGCGCGAGCCGAGCTTTCCGGAGATTGGACCGAGGTCAGGTGATGGCTGACTCGTCCCGCAGAACCCGTTGAACGCTCGATGTGATGCTGAATCGCTGGTATTATCGAGATGCGTATATATATGCGAGTGAGTAAGTGCAAGTGCTATGTGGATGTCTGTATGAAGTTGTATTTATTTGTTCAGAATAGACGTCAAGAAGGGGTGGTTCAGTCATTATATTCAATTGTTGGCGTCACGTAATGTCGCTCAGCCACGCTCTGAGACGTGGCTTTCGGAGCATCCGAATACAGTAAGAGGAGCTTAGTAAGCGTCAGGCGGAGAAAGTTTTTTCCGCATGCTTACGTACAGCGCATCTTTAGTTAACTAGTTAACTACTCAGCACTCGCAGTATCTCGCAGCGTCTATGGAGTAGATAAGAACATCCCCCGCGGTCCGCACGGCACACGCCGCACAGAGACGGTCCAGGCAGTCGTAATAATAACGTATGATGATAATAGTTATAGCCGACTAGCCATATACTACTCCGTACTATTTTGCTTATATAGCATTCATGTTGGATGTACGTACTGTATTGATTGCATCCACGTATCAAGCAGCGCGAGGCTTGCAGCGATGACATAATGCTGCGTCGTTGGTGCGACCCTAGAGCCTCAGGCACGCTGACATCACCGGCAGAGCCTCTCTGCTGTAGCAGACAGTCAAGAAGTATATAACGCAGACAGCGGGTGCGTGGGTAGGCCAGAAAGTAAGAGAAAGAGATATAGAGCATATCTCTAGGGTTATTTACCGTGTGAGAGCCACAGCCAAGAGGGACAGCGAGGGCGAGTCTGGTCCAGGGTTAGGGTTAGGGCTGGATTAAACTCTTGACTAAGGCGGCCGCCAAGCCGCTAGCGAACTCTCGGCAGGATTGGTCATCATTTGCCCCTCCCGAGTTCTTCTTTCCCTGCTTGCGGCCCTTTCCTCTTCTTTCCGGCTGTCCTCGTCCTCATCCCGTCCTCATCCTCGGTCGGAGTCCTCAATCCCCCCCAGTCCTCAGCAGCAATTGCCAGGTATTTAACGCCTTGGTGCTTCCCTTCTAGCTATACGTGTCTGTACGTCTGCACGTCTCCATCATTGTGGAGAGAGAGTGACGAAATATCTATATACGAGCTAACATATATCATATCTTCTTATCAGCAGCAGGAACCAACCCCGCAGCAGTCCCATCCCACCACACAAAACACAACGCACAACACACTCGAAACTTCCTCTCGCCCTCACAAAGGGCCCTCCCCAATTCCTCCAGCCATGTCCGGCATCAAGCGTGCGTTGTCCAAGATCCGCCCAAAGCATGACGGCGTCGACAGCGAGAGCACCTCCAGCTCTCACTCTCCGCGCCGCTCGCTGGTCGGCTTTCTGCGGGACCGCGAGGAGATCTCTTCGTCAGATGAATTGTCCGACGACTCTTCCTCCGTCCACATGAGCAAAAACCAGCAGAAGCGCCTCGCCCGCCAGCAGCAACGCCAGAGCAGAAGTCGCTTCAGCGAGGAACAGAGGACCAGCTCCGAGCAGCGTCGCCAGGAAAAAGAGGATGAAATTGCCCGTGAAGAGACCCCCGAGATGCGTGCGCGCTATGGCGACCTGCCGCTCGTACAAAGCCAGCAGCGCACGAAGGAGCCGCGTCTGAAGTTGACCGATATCTCCACCGACCTGATCGGCAAGGAAGTCTTCTTCTCTGCCCGTCTGCATATCATTCGTAAAATGAGCGCCAAGTTGGTCTTCTTGGTATTTCGTCAACAACTCACCACCTTCCAGGGTGTGCTCCATACCGAGGAAGGCAAGAAATCTACGGGGATGGTCGCTTGGGCAGAGCACTTGCGAACAGGAACCATTGTGCAAGTGCGCGGTGTCATCCAGACCCCCGCCGTCCCCGTCCTAGGTTGCACCTATCATGATGTGGAACTCGACATTGACCAGCTCCATGTGGTGGTCCGCCGTGAAGACCCCGTTCCTTTCTCCGTCTTTGAAGCTGAGATCCGTACCGAAGAGGAAGACCGTGTTGAAGGCCGCTATAGTCACATTCCAGACCGTACTCGACTTGCCAACCGTATTCTCGACCTCCGGACCGGCACCGCTCAGGCTATCTTCCGCATCCAATCTGCTGTCGGCAATCTGTGGCGAGCTGCCCTCGATGAGCGAGGCTTCATCGAGATCCACACCCCCAAGCTGCAGGGTTCCGCCACCGAGTCCGGTGCAAGCGTCTTCGAATTGAACTATTTCGGCCGCTCCGCCTTCCTCGCCCAGAGCCCTCAGTTGGCCAAGCAGATGGCCATCGCATCCGACTTTGGCCGTGTGTACGAAGTCGGCGCTGTATTCCGAGCTGAGAACTCAAACACCCATCGACACCTGACTGAGTATACTGGTTTGGATCTTGAAATGGCCATTGATGAACACTATCACGAAATGCTTGAGACCATTGACGCCGTGCTGCGCCACATTATCACTGGAGTGTACAGTAAATTCCGCCGCGAGGTCGAGGCCGTAAAACATCAGTTCCCATCTGAAGATGTCGTGCTCGCCGAAAAGACGCCGGTAATTCCCTTTGTAGAAGCAGTCAAGCTTCTCAATGATTCTGGCTGGCGCAGCGAGGATGGTGAGCTGATTCCCGACGACGAGGACTTGCACACTCGCGATGAAATTCGCATTGGAGAGCTTGTGAAGGAGAAGTATGGTACCGACTACTACATCATCGACAAGTTCCCCATCTCTGCTCGCCCCTTCTACACTATGCCTGACCCTCACGACTCCCGATTCACCAACTCCTTTGATATGTTTGTCCGCGGTCAAGAGATCGTCTCCGGTGGTCAACGTATCCATGACCCCAACATGCTAGAAGAGAACATGAGGAGGGTCGGCATTAAACCAAGCCAGATGGAGGATTACATCGAAGGATTCCGGTGGGGAGCACCACCGCATGCCGGAGCGGGTGTTGGTCTCGAGCGTTTCGTCATGCTTCTTCTGAAACTAGGCAATATCCGTCTGGCTTCCCTCTTCCATCGCGATCCGAAGAGCTTCCCACCCAAGCCACCGGTGGTTGAGCTTCGCCACCCGGAGTCTTCCACTATTGAACCGCCATGGCAGAAGGAAGACCACGACCGCAGCCGTAAAGCTGCTGAGGACGAATATCAGCCTCTTGAGCATTTGATTGCCAATTACGGCGATGCGACTTCTACATCATGGACAGATGATCGCTATCAAATTTGGCGAGAACCTTTCACTGGTGCTGCTATTTCATACATCCCGAGTCATAGCTTTGCTATCATTCCTGGCGATCCACTGTGCGACCCAAGCCAGTACAACCGGGTTATCAGTTCATTCTTACATTGGCTGAAACGTGAAACGAAACTAAAACCCATCTGGCTTTTGATTTCTCCCCCCGTCGAGGAGTTGCTGGGAGAGAAGTTCGGATGGCGAAGTCTGTCGTGCATTGCTGAAGAGCGTGTCGATCCCGCCCGAAACCTTATGGCGTCCGATACTGAGGTTTCCCGAAAGATTCGACGTGCCGAAAATGAAGGCGTCAAGATCATCGAGATTCCACGCGGCGAACTACCGTCGGAGGAGATAAGAGCGAAGATCGATAAACGTATTGAAGACTGGCGGGCCAACCGCAAGGGGACTCAGATCCATCTCTCAGAAATTGTTCCCTGGCGCGACTACCAACATCGTTGGTACTTCTACGCCAGCGACAAGGACGGCAAAATTGGAGCATTTGTCGCGCTGGCCATGCTAGCACCTCGACAAGGAATGCAAGTCAAGTACAGCCTGGACTTCCCAGACTCCCCGAGCGGTACGATTGAGTATATTGCCACGCATGCCATCCAAACGGCTTCCAAATCAGGAGTCAAGTCGCTCACGTTTGGTGCTGGTGCTACGGATCGCCTAACGCCTGGCCATCACATGAAGGGAGCCAAGGTGCGCATGTTGCAGCATACGTACGAAGCCGTGGTCAAACAGTTCAACCTGACACGGAAGAGTGAGTTCCGCATGAAACTGGGAGCTCACGAGGAGCCCTTGTACATTGCTTACCCGCCTCACGGTCTGGGATCACGTGGCATCCGTGCGATTATGAATTTCTTCGAAGACTAAGTACTAGTAGTAAGAAGGGCTTTGATTTAGCCATCGTGAGGCGTATTGGAGCGCATATTCTACGAGAAAACGTTGATATATATTAGATGTTGTCTGCTACCTTTCTAAATATCTTTTCTTTCGGAAATTTTTCTTTCTTCTTTTTTCTTTCTAATTGGTTTTTCTTTCCTTCGTCGGCACTTGGCATATTCCCCCCTATTGTTTGATTGGCATCTGCTTTTGTATACCGTATCGAACTTGGGTATGCGTGTTTAGTCTATCATGAAAGAAGCTTTCTTTGGCAAATCGATACCTGTTGTTAGAAGACACTTTGACCGCAATATACAATATATCCTATGTTTCAGTCTTCCAAGTATAGTACATGGTTCTGACCTTCATCCAATCCGTCACCTAGGTACGGGTAGTTACATACTTTGGGCAGATCTACGTTGGTACGTACCCAGGTATGTAATTGAAAAATTTTCATTGCCGTCTTTCCCCCTTTTCGTTTCTTTTTTGCCCTTATTGTCTTAGGTAAGTCTAGAAGGACGAAGGCCTGATGCTTTGTTTTGTCAGGTACCAATGAGACACGTCGGAGAGCTGCAGCAAGTAGGTAGAGCAAGCAAACCAACAACTACGTACATATACGATATAGACTGCTTATTTGTAAAGAAGAAAGGATTGGTGCAACTCCTTCATGCGCTGTTCCTTTACATCTGCAATTGCCCCTGGGCTTAGGACCGCAGCCTCCTAGTAACTAGCGGTGAGCGCCAGACAGATCAGCTCTAAATCCCATGTCTTTTGACCTTGGCGGTCGAGGCGGTCGCCGCGAGAAGGCCAGCTCCAGAGTTGATAGACACCGCAAGATCTGGGTGATTTTTTTCTTTTCTTTTTCCGGATGTTGCTCCAGGTATTTCAGGGCCCTGCCTCCCTCCACTGCTAGATCAAAATTTCGCCATCCATTGCTTGGTGTTGACGGGAAAAGATGTCGCAGCAGCTCCGCGAACGCGGCAACGTTTTGTACAAGAGAGGTCAGCTGACTGACGGTAAGTGGCTAGCCAATCCCGCGCTGGCGATCACATGATTCGTCACGCCCTCAAATACTCCTTCTACTTCTCTCCTTCTTCTTCTCCTTCTTTGCAGCTCATGCTTCCCATATTAACTCACTGCCTGCAACTGTAGCCATCAAAGCATACCAACAGGCCGCCATCCAAGCCGCGCCCGACGACTCCCTGCCATGGTCTAACCTCTCCGCCGCCTACTACGAGAGCGGCAATTTGGCCGAATCCATCCAAAGCGCCCTGCGAGCTCTGGCCATCTGCCAAAGGCATGACCAGGCCAACGGCTCCAACACCAGTGCTGCTGCAGAGCAGAAGCTGGTTCCACGGCTGATCAGGGCCTATCTACATGCCCATCATTTCGACGCTGCGAGACAATGGTTACACAGATTGGGGGCCAGTGCCCAAAGCCCGTTGTCAATCGACGAGATAAGCCAGTACCGAGACATTTTGCTCCATGCTGAGACACTGCGGCGAGCCGTTCCCGATATGGACGTTTACAGATCCAAGCTCTTGGCAGAAGTGCCACGCTTTCGACCATGTTTGTGAGTAATATTTCGCTATTCATACGGACAGACAAAAGAAAGATTATTTGCGATATTTCTAACGGTGGTTCCCATGCGCAACGTTGCACAAAGAAGTGGTCATCAACAAGCCTTCCGGAACATCAGCCTCGATGAGGTCACCAATCTGGTCGAGTTTGCTGTGCACTCTAACACAGAGAAGAACTTGTCCATTTTCCTCGGCGGTGTTGGTGACGCACGTCACTTCTATGCCCAATTGGCGATTCTTGGCGTTACAGAGCGTATGTCTATGCATTTGGCAACCCCTTCAAAACGCAAATACCACTTTACATTGAACGACAATAATACTGCGGCCGTTGGACGAAACCTTGTTCTCTTGGTGCTCTTGGATGATCTAGCTTGCTTGCCTGATCTTCCTCAGGCTGAAAGAACAGAAATATACACTGTGGTGTATTATATATTCGCTGGAGTGATTATTCCGCGCTATGCTTTGGACCGCCTATTCCGTACCGTTGATCTGTTGATTGACCGACTAAGCAAAAATGAAACCGTTCTTCCATGGCTGCAGATCTATAATACGGATCGGTCTAAACTAGTCCATGCTCTCCAGTCATGGCAGAATTGGAATGTTATCACGCAGTGTCCCATGAGCGGCATCATCGACAAAACTGTGCAAGGTCTGAAAGATGCTACCATGTCATACAAGGACGTATATGGCGACAGCGACTACCCGCGGTCGCCATCGGGCTGTCGAAAAGAGTTTGAGACTTATTTCAAAGCTCCGTTCCTGCAGGCTCCAGGAAATGTAATGAGAGAGCATGAGCCGGAGTTATTGCGGTTATTGGGGACAGATGCCCCGGGAGAGAAACTCTTCAGCTATATAACAGACCACTGGTGCGTCAATCCAACTCTTATCGATGGTGAGGATTGGCACCATCGAGAGACTAGTGTTTTTGGCGTGGCGGTTTCTGAAGATCCATTCGACGTCTGTCGGGCCCTGTCTAACGTCGTGTCTATCCGAGAGAGAGGCGGACCGCGGAAGACCAAGTTGTTTGACTATGCATCAACATTTTTTCAAATGGTCGTAGTTGCTCTTCGCAGGATTCGTGGCCGGCTTACTGCTGAGTACCTTCTGAACAATGTCGCCGAGGCTATGGATGAGGTACGATATAGCCTAGTTGAAGGCCGAGATACTGCAGCCCCTGCTGTTTTTGATCTGGTTCACCTGTCAAACGCGGCTGATTGTGTGGGGAGCAGCGGCAGTATATTTTCCACATTGATCTGTGCTAGCAAAGTTTTAAACGACTCCTCAGATGCGAGGCTAATGATCAGCACATGCCACTTTGATTCTTGGGAAGATTCTCATGAAGAAAGTCACAGTCACAACATAACTGCTAGCGACGTAGAAACACTCTTCAAAACCTCTCAGATGCAAGTAATTGGAAAGAAAGGGCAATGGACGTCCACGTCATTGATATTGTATTTCAGACGGGAACGACTTGCAGCCTTTCCATACGAACATTTACTTTCTCGCGCGGAGTTGACGCGGTTTATAATCACTCAGTTCTTCATACTGGCTGCGCCATGTGGCAGAAGATTGGCTGCTTGCAACCAGTCTAGCCACGCAACCTCAGCGTCCAATTTGACCAACTTCTTCGACATCCTGATTCACTTACACGATGTAGGCTATCCAGCTCATTGGCTTGCAGATGTCCTTGCGAAGATCTTAGGCGATGGAGTGGATATTTCACCATCTCCTCCAAGGACACCGGATGAGTCCAGCTCCCGAGGCAACCAAACTACCAGCGTCACGGCATTGGAAGATGTATACGGCAGCAGTGCATCCCCCTTTATTCCGGAAATGTCCACACTTACGACCATGTTTCAACGTGTATTACCATTCAGTGCAATTGCCAAGGACTTACCATCTCCAGCTTCGATTTATCAATACAGCATCAATTTTAATAGACCACTTCAGTTTCCGAGGGGGAATGCTAGCAGATTGCTATTGATGATTTACAATGTCCCTGTATACAGCCCTACTACAGCGTCGATAAACCTTCCTTTCCCAGACGAAGGCTGCATACTCATAACGACGTTCACGTTCAATCACGACAACGCCAGCGTCAAGTTCTGGATGAGAGAAGACTCGATGAGCCAAATACAGGCACAATCGTTTTCTTCTGATGGTACCTGTCATTGGTACTGCTCCGTTTTACGCACTGAATCCGATAATAATAAATGGATACCGTGTTCTGAAGAGCCGGCGAGACTAGATGAAGCAGTAGTGAAGGGGGAAAAATGGATATCCGTATCATCATTATCATCTGATGAATGTCAAGATGAGGATGAAACGATGGATTTGGACGATTGATGTTCTTCCCTTGTTTTATTATCTTTGGTTGTCTGTTATAAACTAAATAGAAGGATAGGCATCGACGCGAGTCGACTATTTGGATTGGAGTGGCTGTGTCTTTGCTCGTGTTTTTCTTTACTTTTTTTTAAAAAAAAATAAATAAAATAAAAATTTGGAGAAGTCGTTCATTATCAAGTAACTATTCCCACTAATGAGATCAATCTAAATATAAAACCATTGAAGTGAAGAGAAGAGAAAATGACGAATAACAGTAATACCACAAAAGCCACCCGTTTTCATCCATTGAATACATTAAAAAAAAAATCGTCAACGCGTCAAATCAGGTCAGGCAATCAAAAAGTAAAACACAATCAGAGTTGATAATAGTACGTTTAATAAACCAGCCAACCGCCTTGGAACGCCTCTTTCACGCACAAAAAATGAATCAATCGGATTATCGGTTGATGGCAAGGAAAGGTAAATCAGGTCTAAATGAGGATGACATGATAGGCATTCAGTATGCCTATATGGGTAGCAGGTAGTAGGTAGTTGGGTCAGGATGAGAGGTTCGTTAAGGTGATTCTTTGACTTTGGCCAGTCGTTCCTCGTCGTCCACGGAGTTCGCGGACTGGCCTGAAAGTTTGGCTTCTGCCATTTTCAATTGTTCTTTTGTCTCGGCCAGTTCCTGTTTTAGTGCTTTAATGTAATCGATGGCCATTTCGACGGTGCTGGCTTTGCTGATAGTGGGGGGCGTGTTCTTCTCCTTGTTGTCTTTGTCTTTGTCTTTATCTTTGCTTTCACCATTTGTCTCTTTGCTTTCTTTGATTGCCCGTTCTTGTGCGAAGCCAGGTGGCAGGAGAGCTTCGATTTCCTTCAACGCTGTGTTGATTCGATTTCGACGTCCTTGTTCTGCTAGCTTGTGGTTTGTTCGCTTGCTACTCAGGTTCTCCGCAAGTGCCTGTGGATACGATACACCCGGCAGAACGGTACCATCAAGAATATGTTGATAGTTCGATTTGGATGCAAGGTATAATGCTGATGATTCGCTCGTAAGGCCTAGAGAAAAATTAGTTTTGGTCTTGTTCCTTGTCTTGCATGTCTTGAATTGAATGAAGATCCTCACCATCTCCGCGAACCAGAGGCTGAATGCTGGGGCTTATCCTTGGACGAAGGGCGGGACTGGCATGTGAGGAGGTTATGCCCTGTCTCTTGCGGCTTGTTGGGGTCTTGGACTCGGATTTCTTCATAATTAACCCACTCGGAGACGGCATAGCTGTCTGTGGTAATCCTGGAGTGAGCGACTCCGAAGGCCGGCGAGACGAAGCGGATTTCGGTTCTACAGTGGGAGTACTGGCTGAGGACTTGTCTTGATCGTCCTTTCTAGAGATAGAGGTATTGATACGGCTGGGACGAGGACGAATATTGGTGGAAGTTGCGGATTCTGGGAGTACCACGTCCTCCATGATCTCATCCTGTGATTCGTTCGTGACCAAGCTTGCTTGCCCCGAGAACTGTCCCGATGGGTCCTGGGTATGCTGGGGCGGTTTACTGATCCTCATTAACGTTGCTGGGGTCGCTGGTGCACTCGATTGAGAGTTTGCCAATTGCGGCACTATTGCTGGTGACCTGTGTGGCAATGCGGGAGGTGGCATTAGGGGTTCCGAGATGGGTTCAGGTGAGACGGAATCTTGAGAGCTTTCATTGCTGCTGTAGCGCAGTGAGCTTTGCACATTACTGTTTGCAGGCCGATTGAGTCCTTGTTCTGGCGTAGGGGTGGTGTTGTTATTTGCCAGATCATCGGCAAGAAGTTGTGAACTCCTATTTTGCCTTCGCCAATTCTTTGCTTGGATTGACGGTGACGCTTTAGCGGCACGACCGCCAGTCCGAGTTGCAGTGGAAGGGCGACGGGCTTGTCGTTTGTTTTTGAACACTGCTGGTGACGGGGGAGCCGAGGTCATTGCAAAGCCATTCGTGTCAACCGGCGATGGAGCATATCCCGGTGCACTTTGCTGCGACTGTGTTATGAAAGGATAGGTATTTGAATTCGAGTTTTGGGCTTCCAAGGCGGGAGAGGTAAGAGGGGTGAAGTATTCGCCTGGTATAGTGTATTCCGGAAGACGAAATTGGGTTTCCAATGGAGTCATTGCCGGTGACACTAAGGGGGTGTAGAAAGCAGCAGCAGACTGTTACATTGCATTAGAAAATATAGTCAATTTGAGAAGAGGTGGTTATGTTTTAGGAAGCGGGGATGGAATTGTGTTACCTGCTCATCGCTTATCTGTCCGTAATGCTCGTATAGATCATTTGCTTGATCAACGCGCTGCATATAACGGGCGGCACCGCCATGAAGCTCAATACTATTTGGTGTCGGAGGAATCATATGCTGGCCCTCTTGATAACTATGGGAGGCCATATGCTGGTGTTGGTGTCGATGTTGGTGAACGAGCTTCTCTGCATGCTGAGGTAGTTGTTGGTGGTGCTGGTGGTGCTGCTGGTGGAACACTTGCTGCTCTTGCGAATATTGATAGGCGGACTCGTCTACTGGGCCATTTCTCGACATGGCAATGGCCAATTGCTCGGCCATCATGGGCTGGAACTGCTGTGCCTGCGTAGAGGCAGCAATCCGATTTTCCTCAGCCAGGGAAGTCGCAATGTGGTGATTAGCATGCTGCATTGCTTGCTGCTGCTGGCCGTCCAGGTCGGCAAAGTCGATTCCGAATTCTAGGAAATTCGAGAAATCGTCTTCATTGCCCGCTGCCATCAGCGTCTCCTCCGGTAGCTGCTCCGACCAGGTCATGGCAGTGTCGTGCTCCATTGCCATGGGGTGAATGTAGTGAGATTCGCTGCTCACTCAATTTGAGTGAGGGCTGAGGGGTTCGGGAGCGGCTCCGAGTATCGTATGGTCCACGTGAAAATTACGGCGCTTTCTTCCTTTCTTCCTTTCTTCTTCACAGCTGCCGCAGGTGGCAGACGCTGCGAGTGAGCTGGCTTGTGCACGGCGAGAGCAGATTTGGCAATTTGCGAAGTGAAGTCAGTATAAGCTTTAAGCAGCTGCGAGCGAGAGGAAAAAGGACGAAAACCGAAAAGACCCAATTTTTTTTTACGCCGGCCACGAAAGGAAGGTGGAGCTACACTGTACACTGTACTGTACGGTAACTACCGCGTAAATTCAATACGTACGTAATGTACTGGTATTTACAGAGTAACTTGTAAGTACAATAGTGGATCCCAATTCTGAGTAAACACTAAACAGCCAACTGGGATACAATTAGGACTATTTGGACTATGGGGATGTTCGTCATTGCGGTCAACAATTAAAACATGTCAATGGTTGTATGCTCTAGATGCCCAGGTTGCAGAACTGG
This sequence comes from Trichocomaceae sp. PYS4502, assembly GCA_023625875.1. Lineage (NCBI taxonomy): Eukaryota > Fungi > Ascomycota > Eurotiomycetes > Eurotiales > Trichocomaceae > Trichocomaceae sp. PYS4502. The sequence continues at coordinate 99,355 of JAMAFX010000134.1, forward strand.
ATAGTTACCGGTATGATAGTCGATCAATAAAACCCTACTCGGAAAAAGGGACGTGAACGGTTTGTAAAGATGCTTGTATTTCGGTCCTCTCTATTAATTTTGTTTAGGGCCAACGTTCCAGGTTTACAGCGACACTTGGGTAAGCAACAGAGACTTCCAACTGCCTAGAGAATTATAGTAGGCATATATATGAGATCTCCAGCTTTATGCATCTATTGCTAGCAACACCGTAGTATTCCCTCTTCTGTTACCTAGGTAGGTGGATGTTTATATATCTAAGTGCAAAAGCTAACTACTTTAACGGAGAGGTGTAGAATTGGCTTTTCATGGGCCAAGAAACAAATCTCTTTAGTATTTGCATATATGATAGTGAGATTTGATCATACCCACAGCTCAGCTCGCCCCTAACAGCCTCTCTCTCAACCAAGGAATCTCCTCCAACGAATACCGGTAGGCCCTAAACAGCGCATTCGACTCTCCCGGAAATATCTTCGCCGTGATCTCGTCCGCATAAGGCGCGAAATGCGGGTTGACGTACTCCCAGCAGACATACCCGTCATGGGTAACTTCGAATAGCCGGCCAAACGCACTTTCGCATATCAACGTGTTGCCGTTGGCGAGTCTTTGAGCACTGCCCATGAACGGGGTGAAGAAGTACAGCATCTGTGAACGATCCCGGTATTCCCATACAATCTCTTTCGTTGTACGATCGACTTCAATCGCGCGACTGTACGTGATAGACTCGCCGGAGCGAAAGGCGCCGTTGTCGAATATCAGGATGTTGCCGTTTTCGAGTTCGGTGGCGTTGTGCTGTTGGGCCAGGACTTCAGGGCCGAGTTTCCATACAATGTTGCCCGTAGATTTTTCGATTATTACCACCGCGGATACAGATCGCATCGACGCGAGAATGTGTCGGCCATCCCGCATGGGGAGAACGGAGTTGATGAGTGGATAGTGTTCGCGGGTATAATGCGGTTGAAGCGGATATTCGTCTCTAGGCAATCGCTCAGAGACTTTCCATTGCCAGACGAGCCTACCGGTTGCATCTACTTCGTTGATGGTGTCTGTGTATGTAATGCCGTCAATCTCGGTGCCCGGTACACCACCGACAACCTTTGCAGATTCTTCGGCAGTCAAGGCTTCGAGACCTGTATACAATAGTCTGCCGTCCCCGAAGTGAAATTGGTCATGATGGCCAAGCGGATCCGTGAACTGGCGCACAATGTTTCCATCCGGGTCGAGTTCACTCATGACTCCCCCGCCGTATTTATTGAAGAACGGGAATGGGAACGGACCGCCGTCGTCGGTGGTGCGCTCTGGAGATGGTCGGAGAGTGTTGACTGCAAGATTCCCATTTGGAAGAATCCTAGCATGTCGGCCAATTCTTCCGGGTAGTTTCCACGAATGAATTTTTTGGCCGTCAATGTCGACCAGATACGCGACATCGCTAGTCAGGGGACAAAAGAGCGTGTAGCCTCCAAAGGATCGTTGCTTGTCGACGCCAATGAGGCCAATGCCTCGTCTTTTGAGTGTGTTTTGCTCCATTCCAGTAGGGCTGGAGAAAAGGGGATACTGTATCGAAAGTATGACTAGATGATATGCCTATGAATGGGAACACGCAATTTATTGAGCTCATGAGCATCGATTATATCTCATTGAAAAGGTTCCTTATCCAACTATATAATTTTTTTTTTTTTTTTTTTTTTTGAAATGAAGACAAAAATGATGTTATCATCACTTCCAATGGCTTACCATCGGCAACCCGTCGGCATGCCGCCGGCTTGATAGCGATGTGCCCCGGATGGCGCCTGGCTATATACAAGTTCATGGCTGATAGGTGAATAACCTCGTCACGTCTTTATCGGCGCAATGTCGTGAGATAGCTTCAGGTGCTAGAATAACGCGCATCTTTACAGTGCTAGGGCCCAGTTAGTTATATAATAATTGTCAACATCGCTGATTCAATGATGGAGGAGAAACTCAGAACGAGAAGCTTGAAACAATCTCTTATCGGTGTTGAAGCGAGAAATCACTCTCGACGACCTCGGACAAAATGGAATTATCAAAACAAGACTTCAAGCAGGAAGCGGACAACATCGTTGATGACGAACCCATAGCTGTCCCCGGTTACGAGCCCAGCATCCAGCCCCAACCCGGCGAAGAGAGAAAGGCTCTTCTAAAAGTAGACTTTTGTCTCCTACCATTCATCGTCCTCTGTTTCTGCTTCCTCCAATTCGACCGCACAAACATCAGCAACGCGCTCACCGACACTTTCGCGGCGAACATTCACGTGGGCAACTCAAACATCAACTTGGCCCAAACCCTCTTCACGGTTGGCTTCGTCATCACCGAGTTGCCCTTTAACGTGATCAGTCGATACATTGGCGCTGAGCGCTTCCTGCCCATTACCATGTTCCTATGGGGCGTCGCGACTTGGTGTCAGATTTTCATCAAGAATGCTTCCGGATTATATGCGATTCGATTCTTTATCGGTGCTCTTGAGGGTGGCTACATTCCGAGCTTTGCGTTGTACATCTCCAAGTTTTATACGAGCCAGGAACTTGCGCTGCGATATGCCATTTTTTGGGCGTCCAATTCTTTTGCGGGGATACTTGGGGGACCGCTTGCGATTGGATTGTTGTCCTTGAGAGGACGAGGGGGGTTGCATGGATGGCAGTGGTTGTTTCTTATCGGTTTGTGGAACATCATAGACTAGACTAGGTATTGGCATTTTCTAACGCTAATCCACAGAGGGCAGCTTGACGTGTTTCCTCGGAGTGGTCATGTACTTTTACCTCCCGCACAGCGCCGCATCGCCCAAACGCTTTTTCGGAAAGTCATACAATATCTTTACGCCTCGAGAGTCGTCAATCCTGATAACTCGCGTCATCAAAGATGACCCAACAAAGGGTCTGCGTTACGGAAAGCCGGTATTACCTTCACACATACTCGAAACGTTCATGGATTGGAGACTATATGGACATCTGGTAGCTGCATTCCTGTCCATGGTGATGATTGCCCCTATGAATACATATGCGCCGTCTATCATCAAGAGTCTTGGCTTTACGAGTTTGCAAGCGAACGGTCTGAATTCTGTTGGCAGCGCGTGTGCCCTGGTATTCTCTGTGTCCTTGGCTTTTAGCAGTGATAAACTCCGCGAACGTGGTGTTCACATCGCGATTGGATATCTGTGGGGAGCCGCGGGATTGTTATGGCTGGCACTGGCAGCTAATGGAGTTGATAGATGGATTCTCTATGGTACTATCCCTCTTCCAGCTTATATAACTGTGTTCCTAACCATAGGATGCTTTATAGGAGGCGTTGTATGGACACAAATGGGCATGGGATCCGCCCAAGCCATCAACGCAGCATGGCTCACTGCGAAAATGGAAGACCACAAACGGCCCGTGGCTCTGGCGGCGTATGTCATGAGCATACAGCTTGCGAACTTTCCGGGCAATCAGCTATTTCGAGCACATGGTATGTCGCGTTCACTTCAATCACAGTCATGTTGAATGGATGCTTATTACATGTATATGACAGATGCTCCGCGCTACCGCCATGGATTGATTATTGCAGCCTCCTGTGCTATCGCCGCTGCAGTTGCAATCCTGGCGTGGAAAGTGTTGTATCGACTGTTTGATGGGAAGGATCAAGGCGTTAGGGTTGTATCTAGTGTTGAGCTCGCACAAAGCCGAACGGGGGGCTCCGACATGGCATAAGTTGGCATACTCTCGATCTGATGACTGAGGCTACAAGCTCGACATCCAGGAATAATACTTGTTAAATCATAATTTGTAACATACCTAGGTATTACCTACTCTTCTCCCCGTGTGCAAAAGTAGGCGCTTCCATGTCAATTAGGGTTCGTCCAAATAGCCCTAACTCCATGCTTATCAGTATCAACCCTAAGCTGTGCACGTGACCAATCACGACATTTCAGCGCTGAGCGATAAGAGCGTCTTTCTTCGCCGACGAGCATGTTTGCCGCTTCGTGAAGTTTTAACATGAAATATGCCTCCTATACGATCGTCATCCAGTAGAGCTTCGAAGGCGTGCGATCTCTGCCGGAAATGTAAGACTCGCTGCTATGCAGCTCAGAACGCGGAGGGGAGTTGTTTGAGATGTACGACGTTGTCTCAGCTGTGCTCTTTGAAGGATGGAGGCAAGGGTTTGCCAGGGGAACGAGGCCGGGGAGCTGTTACTTCCGTGGAGCATGGTGTAAAGCGTGGTATTTCTGGTTCCCGGGCGCAGCAAATATCGGTTGATGACAGGTGCTGTTGTATTATTCATTATACTAGTCTGATACAGAGATCAAAAGAGATCATTCAACTAACAGGATTGTGTGCAGACTTTCTCGACTAGAGAAAACGGTTGACAAGTTGGTTGACCGGCTCGACGCCAGGTTCAATGACTTCTTCGACGCGGGAAATAATGCTCGTACAAGAGCTCCAACCACAGCCTCGGTACATGTAGTTGACGGAAATACGGCTCCAGTCTTTCTTCTTAGAGATGCAGCCACAGATGTCGGTGTGCACTCACCAGAAACTAATCCGACATACGCTCATTCCGATGTGATATCAACAGGCTTGGTATCATTACCCACTGCACATTCATTACTTGAGCTGCAAGTTAAATACTACGAAGCTTGTAGTGAGTTGTAACTAACATAATGTCAGCTTCCATATCCACTACGGCCGATGGGTAAAATTTCCCGAAGACATATCAATTTCCAACCTACTCACACGAATAAGCAAATCACCCTTACTCCTCTGCAGTATATTCTTAATCGCGGTCCGACACACAACGCAGGATCTAGCCGACAAGCTCGCCCCAAAGCTATTTCAAGAGGCGATGCGTCTTGTCACCTCCTCACTGCTCATCGTCCCCCAACCAATCGAATTCTTTCAAGCGGTGCTCATACTGAGTTTATGGTCAACGACAATAGGCCAGGTACCGCTAAGTGTCGACAGTTGGCTCTTGACTGGCTATGCTCTGCAACAAGGATTGGCTAGTCCTGATTTCGTGGAAGTGTTTCGAGCTACATCTGATAGCTCCGCAGTCAGATCTCGTCTTGATGCTTGGTGTCTGTGGAATCATATATGTTTGGCTCATTTGCAGTGCGTACAAAACTCACTGCCCCCTAGCTCATAAACTCTTCTGACTTGACTTGGTTCATGGTAGATACTGCGTGGGCACTCGTAGAGAGGCTCTGCTCAATCAAGAGCAAATCAATCATTGCCTTCGCCTTATTGAATCAGATAATATAACAAACTACGAAGCCAGAATGGTGGCTGAAGTCAACCTATATTGGATCATATACGGCAAGTGTTGCGGGTCTGACATCAACTTGCCAGAGACGAAACATGCTCTTCAAACTTGGCGCCGTGATTGGACGACTTTATTCGGTATGTTTTTTACTATTATCACAGCAAACTCACCGATGCTGAGCTCATAGCAGAACAACCCCGCTCGCAATTTCTCCAAATGGGCTTCCATTTCGCCCACCTCCTAGCCTACGGCCAGTCTCTGAGATCACCTTCAAGAATTCAAAACAGCGCAGCCGCCGTTGAAACAGTTGTGACTGAAATGGTCCACCATTCCACGACCCTCATCACCCTTGCCATTGAGACTACCGACGAACGAACCCGCCATTTAACAGATCATATCTACCATATCGTCACGTTTTCTGCGCTTACGCTCTGCCGTCTTGTGCACACATACGAAGCAAAACTGACGGCCGCAAACCATGACGTTGACAGTCTCGATAACCTTGTTGTAAGCCTTGTCGATTGGTTGAAATCAATTGGACTGCCGTGTCATGCTGCGCATATGTTGGCTGGTATTCTTGCCGCGCAGTTTAATAAGTTGAGACCAACGTATGTGAGGCCGGAAGTTGTTGGTGAGATGGATATTTTGAGCTTTGATCATCAGTTTTCCTCTGGTGATGTTGGGTTGCTCAATTCTGATTTCATTGGATCGGAGTTTTTCAACATCGCAATGGATGCTACACCCTGGCCACAGTGGGGATCGATGTATACCGATAATCCATTATAGTGTAGTTGCATATCAAGATACTTCTTCCGCGTGCACTTAGAGTCCGCACGGCTGAGAATTGAGCATCTAGAATTTGGATCCGCTCCACGGATGGCGTTGCATCTCCCGATCACGCTCAGATGCTTAGTCGCGGCAAAGGCGCCAAAACCAGTAAAACCCCCTCTGAACTGTGCTGAGACCACCCACCCCTGCATACAATCTGGATGCATCTGTGAACTCATCCGAGCTCCGTACGGAAGAAGCCGATGTGACGATGGTCGGCTGCAGCAGGGAACAGCGAGGATATGACTGGCTGAGGATGCTTAATTACTTGCCACATACAGCGTAGTCGTAATAAATACTCAGCCCGTAATAGTATTACGTATCGTATACTCTGTTGTAACTAATACTACTAGTACTCCGTACTATACGGTATAATACTGTAACGGCTTATGTTATGCATGTCCGCTAGTCCTATTCGCGCAGTCGCGGGGACGCCACCACGGCTATTGGCCAGTGCGGTGCCCCACGTGATCTTATCAAACGTATCACGATTCACCAATCACCAACCACATCTCCAGTCAAGCTCTACTATGTAAGAAAATTTTGAAGCGAACGATGATGTCTCGACACTCCAGCAATGAGCCATTGAATGGTACATATTGTGCATGTAATTCTCATGAGTTTTTTACGGCCGATGTATTACTACGTAGACAATGAGCACTAAGTATACCGAAGTATGTACTCATGCGGAGTACTCCGTATGTAACTGAAATTACAGACGTCCGTTTTTCCCGCGCATAGCCTTTAACTAACTCCGTACCGTAGTTAACTAATACGCAACAACTCGACTCTGATCATACAATGTGAGAACATGCCTTTTTTCAATTTTTACCCTTAATTGCCCAAGACATAGTAATAGTGTACGATTGAGGCATATGTCAAATCACAGCTTGGTTCCTTTCCTTTTTGTCGGTTGACAAAGAAATAAGTCCTGTGACTGTGCAGTAATTAATCCCATGACTACCTAGGTACGGTATAGCTATATGTACCTAGGCAGGCAACGACTCGAATCATAAGAAGCAGAATAATGCTATCTGCCTAAAACGCCTTGCTCCGAAGAATACAAGCTTTTAAATATTTTAATAAATTTCTTTATGGCTCAGGCGTCTTTTTGAGATCCTTCCAATGTTCCGGCTTTGGCGGCAAAAGGTCTATATGAATCCTAGGAGTGAGAGCCCGAATCTCCTCCTGCTGGACCTGCATTGCTAGGTAAAATGCCTGCATATGATCCTCGTGTCGAGGACGACTCCAGCGCCTTCCCTTGATAATATTCGATGTATTTTTATTATTTGCTAATACCCCGCTCGACTTTTGTCATGCGGATCCTCTCTAGTATGCGGCAGAGAAAAACCTCAGGTT
>JAMAFX010000135.1:0-62292 GCA_023625875.1 Trichocomaceae sp. PYS4502
CACTCAGCATACTCATCGGTGAGTTCCAGCTCCTCTTCGTCACTGCTGGTGTGAAACTCTTCCTCCATGAAATATTCAAGACCAGTGTTTTGCTTGCGTTGGTCTGCTTGACGTCGATAGATTTTAATTGTATCTGTATCCAAGATATCTTTGACTTTCTTTGTCTTGTAAAGATTCCACTGTTCTTTAAGAGCTGCATCTGCAGATTTTTGCCAATCAACATTATCAGCCCATTTCTTCTGGATCCACCGCCATTTAAAGCGTGGGTGGAGAGCTATTGCAGCAACATAAGCAGATGAATCATCAGTCAATCGATAGTATTTATCAAGCTTCTCCCATCCAAGTTGGAGGCTGTTATGGAGGTGGCGATAGACTGTCGGGCTCCAATGTTCAGTGATATCATCACTTGCGGTACTCACAACCGGAGAGTACCTATCAACGAAGACTTTCATATCTTTGAGCAGCAACTCTATGGTAGGAAGAACCTCCCAGAGAGCCCCGTATCTACCTATATAACTATGAGGGAGGAGACTTCCAAGGGAAAGATTGTTGATTAGACTTCGGACTTACCGTCCTGTGCTCGGCCCTCAAGCCGCTTGGTGGCTAACTTGAAGGGTTTTAAAATCGTAAGATATTCTGTCAAAACTGACCAGTCATCCACCGAGAGATAGTCATCACAAATTGTGGGCCTGGGCTGGTGCTTTTTTGGTAGGGGCCTCGTGTTGTTGTGTGTGATCTTCGCTATATAATCATCATACTCCTTTATGATTTTGTGCATGAACTCATCAATAGGAGTTCGGAGCATCACAGCGCGTTCAATCATATCATATGATGAATTCCAGCGAGTGTCTTGGTCCTCAACCAATTTATAGATCTTCTTCGCTGGGTCACCATCTGGGAGACTTGTGATTTCAATCTCTTGGAGCTTCTCGAAGAGCCGTTGCCTTTGACCAGTCCAAGTGATATATTTGACAATGTTGTGAAGTTTCCCAATGGGGCCTTTTTTCCTCCACAGCTCCAGGTCGTTCAGCTCCTCTTTTGCCTGTCGAATCTCTTTTTGTAGGGCATCAGGATCTTTGCCAAAGAGTATCTCACGAGCAACCAGATTTAGTACATGACCAGCACACCGAAGACGCCTATAGATACGCAAAATGGTGAGCCTTCGTTTGCCAATGTAAAGTTATAGTTATTTACCTTTCACCTGCATCAAATGCAAACATATCAGCGAGCGCAATGACTGCTGTATCATTGTTGTCCGCATTATCTAGTACAAAATAGCCAAGCCGATCTTTAAGACCAAATTCATGAATAATGGCCGCAACGCCGTCTGCAATATTGATCCCAGTATGACTGCCAACAACTTCTGGTAGACTGAGAAGAAAGGTGCATAATTTGCCTTGCTGGTTGATGAAGTGCACAACTATCCCGCATAACGAGAGAAGATTTCGAGACGTCCAAAGATCAAAGGATATATGGATTTTGCCTAAAGCATTTTGTAGATGCTCTGTTACTACTCCTTTATATTTGTCAAAATCTTTCATAATCCAGTCGTGAATAGATCGGTGAGTGGGTAGACACCCCAACTCACTCAGGGATCCGTTCAATTCAAGCATCAGATCACGGAAATAGGGACTCTCAACTTGACTGAATGCAATATTGTCATGGACAATCCATCGCGTAAGTTTTGTTTTGAACCGCTTCGGATCAAAGCCAGTGATCAGCTGATGAACTATGTCCCGATCTCTTGTGGTGAGTGAGCCATCCGGTTGTTTGAACGCATCGAAAAATGACCTCTTCTTTGCAGCAGGCCCATCCTCAGTAAGCTCATGAACCTGTTTCATGTGCTTCAGAGGTATACGAGTCCCGCCACTGACTTTCCACAGATGACTTTTATGTCGTCTTGTACTATGGCACTTTTTGCAAAGCCAGTACTTTTCCCCTGTTTTTGTCTCTTCGATATCATATCCTTTGAAACAGTGTTCAGCATTGACGTTGTGTATAGTGGTAATGATAGCGCGACTGATGACTGACATACGCGTACGTAGTATTCGAGTTGTTTACTATTTCCTATTTGGGTTGTGAATTATACCCACCGCCTCCGGGCCCTAACCAATGATGCCACTCTACTACTCCTTTGCTAATATAGATATGTCACATGACAGATGATTTAGTGCATTCAGTGTAGTGTAGTGTAGTTTGGGCCCCATACACTACACGCACTGAAAATTTTCACAGCTCGCACTACACCACACTACACTAAAATGTAGTGCGTTTAGTGCGTGTACACTGAAACACACGCACTATTCCCAGGCCTGATTAATCATGTATGTAATACGGTAATTAACAATTAATTACCATGCCATGCTATGCATGGGTAGCTGAAATGACTAAAGTAGTACCTAGTAGTCTTGCAGATCTTATCAAAACCATTTTAATGCTATATATATGCATATCAATCGAAATATTTGTATTAAAACCAAGTATGTAGGTAGCTGTGACTGATAGTGATATGTATGTATCCTTGCAGCTAGCCAACTACAGGTAAATACCCATGACATGAAGAACAAATAGCAATTCTGATGGATATGCCTACCATAGCATGTAGTACAAGACTGCAAAGAAGTAATGCTGTGTTACACAAGATTTAGTTCGTCATTCTGCTTCTTTGTTCCCACCCCTCATGCCTTGTGTTTTCTGTGTAATGCCATATCACCAAAAAGGACGCCCTTCAAGGGAATCTGGTATTTTTGTGGTATTTGCAAACCGTTCTGCAGTTCGACTTCTGCATTCTGCTACTATCTGGTTATCTGATTTTGGTTCCGACATTTTCCCCGAGTTATCTCCTCATTTTCACATATCCTTGCTGGAATCTCCAATCGCTTGAATCATGTCTCCCGAAAAGGCATCAATTGAGATGTTCCAGTAACAGACTGGGACAGTGATAGCAGAAACCCCCACAACTGGCCGACTTGGAAGAGAGCCTACCACTCGGCGACATCTGAGACATGAAAGGCTTTTTTCACATCGTCAATGGCAGACGTGTATATCGATGAGCCGACAGTCCTTTCCATTTATTCATCTATTTGTTAGCATATATCCAAAGCATGCTCAGGGAGAAGGAGACATACACCACCAGACCAAAGATGGCAGGGAGAACAGCCACTGTTCCTTTCTCCCTCTTCCTACTGGGCTTGGGCTTTGGCCCAATGCTTGCAGCGCCATTGAGCGAGAATTTCGGCCGCACATCGAGCTATGTGATCTCTCTCCCAATATACGCATTATTCACTCTAGGAGCGGGCTTTTCACATACATTTGGTGCTCTTGTGGCATGTCGTTTTCTGGCTGGCGTTTTTGCGAGCCCTCCTCTAGTCGTGGGCGCTGGCACCATTGCAGATATTTGGAAACCAGAGCACCGCGCCCTTACAACTACTCTTTTCGCTCTCTGTCCCTTTCTAGGCCCAGCATTGGGGTAAGTAAAGTACATAGCAAAACAACAGCACAGTTGCTGACATGTAGCAATATCTCAGTCCTGTAATGGGCGGCTTTGCCGTTGCAGCCAAAGGCTGGCGATGGACACAATGGATAATCTTATTCTGGGCCGGTTTTGCCTATCTGCTCGTCCTGGGCATGCATGAAACGTATAAGAAAATTATCGTGGCGCGAGCATCCAAAAAACCAGGAGTCCACTTCACGCCGCCAGGTCCAACAGGCCGCGAAGCCATGATACTCCTCTTTCAGGTCACCCTGCTCCGGCCTATAAAGATGATTTACTCAGAGCCTATTGTTATTGCATGGTCCCTTTACATTGGCTTTACTTTTGCCGTGCTCTATTCTTTCTTCGCTGGATTTCCATACGTATACGGGATCGTATACGGCTTTGACATTCAGCAAATCGGCCTTACATTCATTCCCGTTGCCATGGGTACTGTCCTGGGTTCTATTACTTTCATCTGGATTGATCAGTCAATCTATCAGAAGCGTAATGCACAGTGGATGGCTCAAGGAGGCACTGGTCGACTTCCACCAGAGCAGCGATTATATGCTTCCATGATTGGAGGCTGCGGATTGCCGATTGGGTTGTTCTGGTTTGCATGGACTGCTAGACCAGACATACACTGGATTAGCCCGATGATTGCCACCGTGGTGATAGGTTGGGGGAACATGTGCATTACAGTTCGTTTTTCTTCCATCCTCCTTCGTATAAAAAGCAGCCAAAGAGAAAAAGAAAAAGAAAAAGGAGTCGAACTAACCAGGCAGCAGATGAGTGGGCTCTTGTATCTCCTTGATGTCTACGATGCGCTCACCGGCGCATCAGCAGTGGCTGCTGCCTCGCTGCTTCGTTATGTACTTGCTGCGGCATTCCCACTATTCGTTAACCCCAGTGAGTTGATTGTGTTAATTGACCTGGCTTTTGCAATGCCGAAACTAACATAAATACTTCTTGAAGTGTATAGAAACCTCGGCGTTGGCTGGGCTATGAGCGTGTTTGCGTTCATCTCGGTTGCTTTGACGCCAATCCCATGGGTCTTTTATCGTTGGGGGCCGAGACTGCGATCGAGCAGCAGGTTTATAGAATCATGAATTTGCTCAATTTGCTCAGTTAGCAGTTTGAAATATGCCCAAGGCCAGGCCTGCCACTTGAAAAAAAAAAAACCACCTTGAAGTTGTTTCACTTTTTTGGGTAATACTTCAAAGCTGGTATCAGGGGTATATAGGTATTGCCCGATACGTACTCCATATAGTTGGGTTGGGTAGCACAAAGAAAAACATAATCCTGGAGGTGACTGCGTCCCAAATGCATGTGAAGACAAGACAAAAGAAGACGCTGTTTAGGCATTTAATAATGGCCAATGAACCTTGCAATACAATACGCAATGCCCAGGTATTTAGTAAGAAATTTGCTTAAACCAACACACCCACCGGCCTATTTTGCAGTCAGGTCTTAATCAAATCTGCACTGTGTATTTGTCACATCAACCAGTCTCCAGGTGTTGTCTACAGCTAAGAGATTGCCGGGCAAGTAGAAGTTGCGAACCCTTTTTCCCACAAAAACGAAAGTTGAGGACAAAAGAGTCTGGAGACTCCTTTGATATTCAAAGCTGTCTTTCTTTCGATTTTTTTATTGAGACAGCAGAGATCGCCCAACAAGATGATCACCGAAAATTTGAAGGACGATGACTAGATTAAAGAGAAGGAGCAATGGCAGACGAATGAAGGAGAAATCAGTACCCTACAGGATTCAGACTTGTTATTGCATTATTGTCTCTCTCACTTGGTACCTTTTTGATGGCGCTCGACAGCACTATCATCTCCGTTGCTACTCCTCGAATTTCCACCGATTTTCACGCTCTAGATGATGTTGGTCGGTATGGTTCTTCATATGGACGCTTTGCGTCTTAACTCCAATTGTCTCCTCATTTTATAAGCATTTCAATCCTAAGATTGTGTTCCTAGTCGTGGTCGTGATCTTTGAGAGTATGTGTTTCCTTCTATATCTACGCAAACCTGGACTATATGACTTTGAACCCTTGTTTGTTTCACATCAACCTCTAGCAAGTGCTTACAATTCATTGACTTCTACATTTGGGTCGGTTGCCTGCGCCACTCCTCCTTCGTCTCCGGCCTTCATCGTCGGTCGAGCAATCGCTGGTTTAGGGGTAGTAGGGCTGCTTCAAGGCGCATTCCGCATTTTCACGTATATCTGTGACCTGAAAACAAGACCATTATTAATAGCCATAGTTGTCAGTCTCTTCGGTCTCATGTCAGGAATCGGCCCTCTTATCGGTGGAGCTTTTACAAAAGACGTCACATGGCGTTGGTGTTTCTGGATGTATGAAGATATCTCACACATTTTTGTTCCTATTTCCACACTGACAAGACCGACTATATGTTCTATGATCTAATTAGAAACCTTCCCATCGGCGGTTTTGTCTTCATCCTGGTTGCTCTATTCCAGTTTGCGCACTCAATTTCCAAGGTTATGATTAATTATTAGATCTATTTCGACTGCATCCAGATGTATCTGCGTAAATAGTCACTGACTCGCAATAATCAGCTGGCAAAAAGCTTTCCAGCCTTTGGCAAACACATTATCATCAATGTTGAAATTTTTGTCCGTGATTGACCACTCAAAATAGTGATGATATCTCACAGGGTCCTTTAAATTTCTCTCCTTCTGCTCCATCAACATTGCCCCCGTCGGATTTACTAACGTTCAGTCTGCATACATATCATCAAAGATGCTCCAAGGCTTTGACCACCAGAACAAATTGAACCGGTATTTTTCCTCGACCTCATCCCTAGCAGCAGTGAGTTGCTCCTCTGTCACGCCCTGCAGGTGCGTATGGATCTGGCAGCATGTCGGCACCTCCGGGTTGAAAGACACAATCGGCTTGCCATCTTTCGTGTGATACTCCCTGGTTGCCTCCGTGATTGCCGAGACTACCGAGCACATCTTCCGCCACTTGATATCAAAGGAGCCGATATTGAGGTTGTACCCACGCTCGCAGTCGATGACCGTCGGGTAGGATGTTACCATCGATCCACCCAGTCTGCGCTGCCACTTTTTTGCTTCATCCATAAAAGCCGCGTCTGAGCTAGTGAGCATACAGCCAACAGTGCCGCGCAGGCCCTTGTAGAAGCTCACGTATACCGAATCGAAAAGCCGCGCAATCTGGAAAGCCAGCTCCATGCCCCGGAGCTCTGCTGCGTACACAGATTCTGCAGCCTCGGATTCTCGCGCTGGGAGATGTTAGTTGATTATCACGATCTTTGCCGTTTCAATACTGGAAGGCTGGCTCATGCCTGAGGCTGCTGCTAGGTGGTGGTAAGTCACATGACCTGCAATGACCTAGATTGCATCCCTTGTCCACAGCACAACAAGGCTATTATAGACCATACAATCTATATTGTTGTTGTGCTAATTGACTATCCGTAATTGTATGGTTGGGATCTCTGAATGTGCCAAAGATAGACATAGTCCATGCTGCAGAGGCTATGCAACCCATTCATTCATGTTCCTCTGGATATACTAGACAGCTAGCAACCTAGGGAATCCTTCAATTGCTCTCACAGATATCAGACAATATGAATCAAAGCAATAATGACAGTGTAGCCTGCTCTTCTGCATCGTGTTCCTCAATAGCAAATATAGCGATACATGTTGCCCCCGGCGATGAGTAGACTGAGTAGGCGTTAACACAACAGCAGTTGTTGTCACTGTCCCTTTTCCTCTTTGCTCTCTCCTCTCACACATGCACGCACAAAAAGAAAAAAATCTTTCATGTGCATAACTCATCTCTTTCAAAACCAATTGTTCACACCAACAAAGAAACCCTCTGCAAGGGTAAAAGAAGCAGATAACCATGTCTCAGAAGCCCAACGAGGAAAATGCACCAAAGGACAAGGCTCAAAGCGTCGAAGAATGCGAGGTCTCCATCCTTCCCCCTCGTCGCTATGATCCCGAGATAGAGGGAAGATGCAGAGAGAGCCAAACAAGCGATGTCGTTCCTACTTCGCCTTCTGGGAGCCTTCAGTCGCGGTTCTCCTTCAGTCGCAGAGCACGAGGCATGGTAGATTCTTTGCTGCCGGAGCCTTTAAAAACTCGCAATGTCGCTCAGAAACGGTCTGTCAAATTTAACCAACTGCCAGCAAACCTTGCAAGCGAGAGTTCTGCTGCAATATACAACGAGTAAGTCAGAAAAGAGCCCTATCAGTGGTGCCTAGGTAACTGATTTAAATGCGCAGAATTGAAGAGAATCTCAGGCAACTTCATCTGCCACGGCCCTCGTCGTCCGTTTATGAAGATGACATGTGGCCCGACTTGACCACGAGTAGTGGAAGTACCTGGCTCTACGAGCGCAGTTCTGCGGGAAATCTCAAGAGCGGCAAAAAAGAGCTCCCTGAAGCCTACCCTGGAATCCCCGACAAATCCAAGTTGTCAAAGAATGATGCGGTGGGTATAAAGCAGCCGCATGTTTCTTTTGATCATGACCGTCCTTCTCAGAACGTGTCTCGCTTGGATAAAAAACTGCCCAGTCTGCCCCCTTTGAGTAAACGGGAACTGGAGAGCGAGGAAACAGGCGACTCCCCTCAGCACTATCATGACCGCTTCCATTCCCCGATGGAGAAAAAGGCCGACATATACTCTCAGTTGGCTGCTCTCCGCGTGCCAATCAGACGGCGAAACGAGCTTATCTTGCCGGCATCCACCGATACTAAGGACGCAAAGACGGGTTTGGTGCAGAACGAAAACCCGACTGGCACTACCGACGAGAGCGTTCACGTACCGTTCGACCCTATCGATCCTTATCACCATAGCGGGATGCCAAAGAAGAAAGTATTGTACGGGCCTGATGGCTACCTGGGCAAGAAAAAAGACTGGAAGCAATCCAACTTCCAAAAGATGACGGAGAAGGTCGAATCTCTGGGCAACCGTGTTGTAAGTGTATACATCCTCTTGCCATGCCATTTCAGCATGGCATCCTTCTATGTACTGACGCGATGATTAGAAACAAGGCATCCAACGCTCGATGGAACGGGACCGTGATGACAACAGAATGGAACTGCTCCATGGTATCGTCATGAAACCGAACATTTCAATCAACGTGGATCCAGAAGCACAGTCCGAGATATACTCCAAACTAGAGTTATTCCTGTGCATTAGCGCCAACGCATATCTGCTTAAACAGATGCAGAACAATCGATTCGAAGGGAACGACTCTGTGAAGCGGTTTGTGGCGTTCTGGAAATCCAAGAACAGGCCACTGGTCCCGGAATTTCAATTTGATATGAAGACTCAGCGGGACATTATCAAGCACAACGTCCACAACTTCGAATTTCCTGGCAAATTCGGGATAGACCCTGTGCTTCTGAAAGCCACGTTGGATGGCTGGGGGTCGGTCATCAATCAGCTGAATGTCCGGACATATTGCTGGCCAGATAGCGCTATTCGAAAGCTATTCCACGATGTTTACCCCGTTCTTGAGATGCTCGGGGCCTCCAAGGAAATCCTGAATACATTTTTTGACATGAAGCATTTGGTTGTGGGCCTCATCCACCAAGCCAAGTACAAAAAGAAGATGGAAGAACTGCAGCGTGCTTCTAGCGTCCGGCAATCCCTATAATCCGTCTCGTACAGTCGTACTGACGTCTTGAAAGTTGTCTGGGCAAAGGGAAAGCTCGAATTTTGCTGTGCCATCGAGGGGCAAGGTAGTTTGCTTGTTATTTCTTGCAGAGCGAATCCTCACTGGTTCTCCAGAGCTGGCCCAGGTTCTGCTCGTATATTACTTGTTCATGCGGCTTTTCCTCTCCATCGGCGATTGTCTTTTTTACTGCTATCGCTTTTCCTGTAGAAGCTTTGGGCAGGTATTGTATTGTTAGAAATTGCCAAAGACGTGTAGATAGTTTAGGTAGTTAACGGAATTCAAAAAAAGGGGTTGAAGTTTTTAAGGCAAGATCGCGGCTGCCGCAACGTCATCGTCGATCACATGGCAGGAAGCCGCACCGCTTCATTTTCCATCTCATCCTCTCTCTCTCTCTCTATCCCCATATTTCTGTTAATATATTTCGTTTCATGCTTGCTGATGACACGGAAATTTTGAAAACATTTGATTAGGGCGTCGGTTTACGTTGTTGCTCTCTGTGAATCCCAGCACCAACATGCCCCTGCTAGCTTCGCTGTGGTTGCTGCCTTGGTAGCTATCTAATAATTCCCATTCCCTGAACATGGCTATCACTCCTTGATATGATATGGAATCCAGTGCAGCTCTTACATTGACCCCGGAAAACGTCGCCGGAAACATCGTCGTGAACAGTTACTATGCCAGGCCCCGTCCACACATACGGCGCAACATGCCATCGATCCACGCCGAAGCAGGATCTCGTCGCGCTGCAGTCCTCGCCCACGCCTCCTAAAGTCAATGCCCAGTTCTTTTACATTTCCTCTCTTCCCATAGACGACCCCTTGACTCCCCTTCCGGCTGCCACAACGTCGGCAACGGCTAGAACGACATCCACGCCGCAGCCTTTCTCGGCCCGAGACACCATTGCTTTGGAACAAGCATGGAGAGCTCTTTCGGAAGCTTCCCCGCCGGAACCGGATCGCAGGAAAGACAAGTCGATAAATACTGGCCCAGTTCACAGACATGTTCGGTCACTGGGCGATACTGTGGTTTCGGAATCGGGGCCTAGCTCAGGACCAAGTATACGTGCTGGCATGCCTATGAAAACCTCTGGTAGTGGCAGCTTTCAACCATCGACTTGGCCCAAGAAAAGAAATATTTCTCCGCTGCGGGAACACTTGGATTCGACCAAGAGGAGGAGTACGTCGTCATCTGGCTCGGAAGAGCAAGATACTCATCCTTCCGGTTCAGATGAGAGATCAACTCCCCGTGGTCCTCATAATGGGGTTCATCAGAACTATAATGCCAGAGATTTGAATTTGGGTGAAAGTGATGGTAATATAAAGGCTTCTGGATTGAATGAGACAGTTGGCAAGGATACAGAATCGTCGCAGGAAGAAAGGGAGGACAGCTCTGCGAAATACAAGATTGCCGTCGGCGTTTCGCGCCTGCATTTAGTAGAGTTGCCAGGATTGAAGGTGATATATTACATTCTCTGCTTAGCATTATCAAAATATCTAACTGGGGTTAGATGAAACCGATCTATTGGAGTCCGCTTCATGACATATCAGACGTCCTCCGCGCCACGTGGTTCTACAAAAACACAATGCTTCCAATTGAGCCTCATCTCGCAAATGAAATTGAGAAGGGCTATCAGTACATGCGCGCCTGGACAGAGACATGGCAAGACGAACTGAACAGTTGTGTTGAACACGGAGCAGAAGCCGAAATGAAGGTCGTATACAAGTTGTGGCAGAGTGAGACCATGCCTCGGAGCAGACCTGGTACACAGCAGGGGGGGAATCCATCTATAGATGTTTCCACTGAAAGTACCGCAGTCAGTGCGGAGGAAATCACATTCTTTGCACAGAATCTGGCGGCGAGTGGTTCTATGCAAAGAACCGAGTCGAATTCATACAAGAATGCCAGTGTAATCTATGTGGACGGGAAAGACGCCCAAATACTTCGTCCCAGCCTTCTTCCTTCTGTTTCAAGAAACCGTCGGCCACTTAGTTCTATTCGCAAAGGACGTCAAATCGGCATACCCATCGTTCGTGGGTTTGACAGGAAGCTGTGGGATCAACTCCATCCGTCAAAGCAGACAAATATTGACATGCGACATTATTTTATGCAGCCGCAAACCAGACACTTCAGAGGCGAACAAATATGTTATGCGTGTGACATTGAGGGCAGTCGCCCTAATCCGTCAGACTTAGTTCTTGTTATTCACGGCATCGGACAGAAGCTGTCTGAGAGAGTTGAAAGCTACCATTTTACTCATGCAATCAATGCATTTCGAAGGTCTGTGAACATGGAACTCAATAATGAGGAGATCTGGCCATACATACGACCTGATCATGGAGGTATCATGGTACTGCCTGTCAACTGGCGATCGACACTAGAACTTGCAGATGCCGAAATAGAATCATTGAACGATAATGATCCTACCGCCAATCACTACACCTTGGAGGACCTTACACCTAAAACAATCCCCGCAATACGCACTCTTGTCAGTGATGTCATGTTAGACATACCGTATTATCTTTCACACCATAAAGAGAAGATGATTCGAGCTGTTGCAAGGGAGGCCAACCGAGTGTACCGATTGTGGTGTATAAATAATCCTGGATTCCACGAACATGGGAGAGTGCATATACTCGCTCATTCTTTGGGAAGCGTTATGGCAATGGATATTTTGAGTAATCAGCCTACCGTTCTTCCAAGTTTTGATATGCAATCTGCCGAATTACACGATGATATGTTCGAGTTCGATGCAAAGAATGTTTTTCTCTGCGGGAGCCCGGTAGGCTTATTTTTGTTGCTTCACAAAGGTTTGTTTCATTTTCTTGATTTAGAATTCAAAATGCTTACATTGAAATAGCGAACCTTCTCCCGCGTCGAGGTAGAAATAAACCAGGTAGAGAGGGCGAAGATATGCAACGTGGTGTTGCGGGAGAAGCCAGAACATATGGCTGTGTGGCACTTGACAATCTCTATAACATCATGCACACCACTGACCGTACGAGATTCCATTCTTATGTCCTTTATAGATGCTGGCTGACATTTTACCATTAGCCATCGCGTATAAAGTGAACGCAGCAGTGGATAGCGACCTAGCCGAATCCCTCAAGCCTGCCCTGATCCCCAGTTCATCATCATCTCTTTTTTCTTCGCTAGGTAGCATGTTTAGCTGGGGTTCTGCCAACAAACCCCTAACTAGTTCCGGTCTATCAAGCACGATGATGCCTTCCCGACCCGCTGCCGTCACCAAGCTACCATCAAACGTCGAACTTGAGACGCATGACTTCACTCGCGAAGAAATCGCAGAAAAGCGTATGCTGCTCCTGAACGACAATGGTCAGATCGATTACTTCATCTCTGGCGGCGGAGGTCCCCTGAATATCGAATACCTTAACATGTTGAGCGCTCATAGCAGTTATTGGATTTTACCAGATTTTGTGAGGTTCCTTGTTGTTGAAATTGCGCGGCGTCAGGATAAAAATGGCACATTGTTGGCGTTGCGTGCTGAGAAGAAAAAGGGCTGGAAGGCGTAGAATTTGAGATTTTTTTTATTTCTACCTAGACTTTAAAAAGGCATGGCTACTAACATTATTATCATATCGAAACACTTTCTTGAAATTTCTTGCAATCAATTAACCTAGAAAGCATAGTTAGGTACCCATGTTAAGATATCCAACTTAATCAGTAGCCACCAGACTCCCCATCAACAACGCCTCAACAGACTGGCCTTCCTCTATCACAGCATTACCAGGATGCAAAACCAGTAGAGCATTCGACCTCGCCAAACTGCCTACCCTGGAACTCCTCTGCCCAACACCGGCAGTCCCCGTGCTCGTGGCATAGAGCCGACCATCGCTGCGGGACGCAGTGACAATGGCACGATGATACTCTGTCCGTTTGGGGTCGAGTGGGATTGCATGTGTCAGCCTTGCTGAGATAAGAGGGAGGCTTAGACTACTTGTTGTTGTTATTGTTGCATTGCGATGATCATTATTATGATGATCATGCTGTGGTTGCAGTCGATCGATGCCGGCGAGACCCATGTACTTGTGTAGTGAAGGGAGTACGAAGAGGTTTAATGTGACTAGAGCAGATGCCGGGTTCCCAGGCAGAGAGAATATAAGCCTCTTCTCCCGCTCCTGCTGGATAGAAGAAGAAGAAGATGATGATGTCGGTTTGTAAGGCACTGTTGCGAATGTGGTCGGTTTGCCGGGTTTCATTGACACTCTTCCGAAATGAATGGTGCCGCCGAGAGCACGTTCAATGGTCGGTTTGAGTAGATCTAATTCGCCCATCGACACGCCGCCGGTGGTGATAATGATGTCCACGGCGGTTGATGTGGTCAATCCGCGTAATGCGCCTCGAAGTGCACGCTCGATTTCTCCAGCTGGCGTGTCGCGCGCAATTCCGAGGTCGACAGTTTCAAACCCCCAGGCACGCAGACACGAAAGCAGAGAGGGGCGGTTAGAGTCGCGAATCTGGCCCCCGTGAAGAGGCGTAGGGTCGTCATGGGAGACTAGTTCGTCTCCGGTGCTCATTACGCCAATTATAGGCTTTTTGAAGACTTTGACGGTCTGAGTACCCGTCGATGCGAGGAGGCCGATTTCACCGCCAATAGCAGATATCAGGTCTCCCTTGGAAAGGATTTTGGACCCTTTGCTCACGTCACTGCCTGCTTCTCGTATGTTTTCGCCCAGTTTTATCTCGTCTGTGAGGATTTCAATGGTCGCTTCTTCCTTTCCATCGGGGGTTGTGGATGCAAGAATAGTGTCTTCAACCATGACAACGGCATTGGCATTTGGAGGAAGAGGTGCGCCAGTGGTTATTCGCGCTACTGTGCCGTGCTCGAGTGGTGGAGGCATGGATGTTGCTTGGGCGTGAGAAACGGAAGCAACAGGGAAAACTCCTTTGCTTCTTGGTCCATGAGATTCTTCAGTAGGGACGATGACTGCGTATCCGTCAACGATACTTGCTCGGTACGCTGGAACGGCTTCTCCTGCATATACATCCTCAGCAAGGACTGAGCCTACTAGGCCTGTAGTAACGGGCGCTTCTACTACGGTAGGCTCTGGGGTTTCCTGCTCAATGATGCGGAGCGCTTCTTCCACTGAAAGCATAGGATAAGGCGAAGACCGATATCTCCTGGTCGGACCCGCATTTGGGTCATTAGATTGCGGTCTATCATCCGGGGAAGTATGGGCTTTGGGAATTGTATGTCCGAGATGGTTGTGATGATGATGGTGGTGGTGATTATGGTGATGGCTATGGCCAGCGTTTTGATTATCTTCGTTTAGATTTTTATTATTATTTGTAGATGCCAACCCGGCATCTTCCTCGAGTTTTTTGATCCCTTTGGCATGGATGGCACGGGAGTCCGCCCCAGCTGCTTGGATGCAAGCATGCGGTAGGAGACTAATAACAGCCTCGAGGTTCTCTTTGGCTCCTTTTGGCGATCCTGGGAGTGTGAGAATCAATGTCTTGTTTCGTACTCCTGCCACAGGACGGGCCATCATAGCAACTAGAAGGTCGTTAGCTAGAAAATATCAAGGAGCAGAAATCTGATATAGAAATATAGACATACATGGCGTCACTTTCAAAGAGGCTGCGATCATGCCGTGCCTATTTGGTGGTTAGCTGCAAGGATCCCGGAGTAAATAGATTCTCGGATCATGCCTACACGAGTCCCGGTGCATGGCGATGAATCAGTGGCGACACAGCCTGTGGAGTATATGTCAGTGACGGATGCAATCAAGTCTATTGACAAAGCAAGAAAGAGCGTTTATATTGCCGCGGCGCTCTTTTTGAGTATACTGACCTCAGGTGTGCCATCCCTGACAGCAAACCCCGTACCACCGCTTGTCACAATTAAGTTGATGAAATCATTCTGATCATCAGCCCACTCTTTCACGGTATTTTGGATCTGATTGAAGTCATCGGAGATAATCTTGACAATCGGAGATGTCCAAGTCTTTGAATGCTGCGCTGATGCAAATATCTCTGTCAAGGCGGGCCCCGTCTTGTCGCTCTCCGGATTGACGGAGGCTGTATCTGAGATGATCAGGATTGCCGGCTTAAGACCGGCTGAGGAGGACATGCTTATATATTTGTTGTATATTATTGGAAGTATGCAAGGAAGACTCAAAACAAGGCGGGTTGCAGAGTTACAGACTTCCAAGGTTAGAACGGCGTGCCTAGGTAGACGAAGTATGATAAGCCCCCACAATGATATACAAGGTTCTTACTCACCAATGCAGTACGTAGTTAACTAGTTACTCGATATTTACACAAGACACAAGAACTGCGCTGTTTACATATGCAAAAAATATATAATATTATACACTCGCCTGCTTAGACGAAGTACTTCGACAAATCCATGCGATGACAAAATCATAAATGCACCTATAAGCCCATACGCCCGTGGCATACATGCCTGAAAAAGTGTTTGTCAACCAGGACAGAGATATAAGGAGCTCCTTAGATACTCCATCTGAGCGAAATAAGGCCTGTTCTGTTGGAAACAACAATCGACTGCTCATTGGAACTCCAGAGCTCGTCCGGAGATCAAAAGCCCAATAATCAAGCCAAAGAGACCGAGGACGGAGCTGAAAATTTCAATAACAAGAATCTTAACGAAGCTATTTTGACAACTCATTTGTTAGCGAAGCTCTAAGAGGAAAATGATGTAATAGCAGAGAAGACGAACAGGCTAGGATCAGCAGCATCGGCCAGGGCAGCACCACTTCCGTTGATACCAACAGAGATACCGCAAATCAGATTGCAAAACCCAACAATAATTCCTCCCCAGAACAGCGCAAACCCAGTGTAGATATTGCTGCCGGAATATAGATTGGCCGCATCGACATAGTTGAGCTTCGACGAGAAGACAATGGCCATGATGAGTCCGTAGATGGCAACGACCTCACAGAAAATAATCGAAATCAAGTTCTTCGTTCGTATCCGGGGTGCTTTGACACCGCCGCCGAGGATAGATGAGCCGGAAAGGAAAATGCCCCTAAAAATCACGGGAAGTGCTGTGAGTTTTGAGAACCATGACAAGGTATTTACTCCATTTAAGATTGTATCTTCTGTCATACCATGCTGCTCCTACTACTGAAAGGCCTGTGCAAAGCGATATACCGATATTCGCCCACGTATATGGTGACACTGTCTCTAGGAATTGGCCGACCTAGGTTGTGATAGTCAGAAAAGAGATCGGTCAAAATTTTTGTCTAGTAACCGTACATTAAAAGCTTCTCCTTCGTCATGAAAAAGCATATCTAAGTCACAAATCAGCAAACATCATCTTTGAGTCTGGACAGAAGCTCCTACAGGCACCGACAACACCGAGTGCGGTGGTCGCGACGGCAGCGGGATAGAGCGCCATTGCTGATTCTCGGCGAGATGCTCGCTCGGGACACAATCAATTCTAGATGGATAGCGTCAATAACGACTGGCTCTCCCAAACCGGTTGATGTAATCGAAAAATGGGAGTTGGACAGCTCGGTAGCTCGCGATGGTGTGGGAAGAACTATGGAAGAGTTGCAACGGTGAAGCTGACGATGCAATACAATCTGCGATTCTGCCGGGCGGACATGGCCAAGCGCCGCCTGTGATTGGCCCCCGAGGTCTCCCCCTCTCCGCTGCTCTTTGCCGGCCAAAACGCATAGATCTGGCAACTGCCTTGGCCAACTCTCCCTTCCTGTTTGTAAGCTGCCACAACGACTTCGCGCATATTTCACGCTTCTTTCTGCTCTGATGAATGTTACGAATTTGCTTTGTTTGATTCATTGATTTTTTTCTGAGAAGAAAAATAAAGCAGCCTGCCTCTTCTGTGTCTCGCAACTGAGAGCCCCTGAGATACGTATACGCCAGACGGAGCCCTCGATCATGGCTTCCCAGACGCCCGTGGGTTCTTATTCGAACCCACTGAAAAAGTTCAAGTCTGTTTGCTGTCTTCATTTTTATTCTGTCGGATTGAGTATGAGTTGACGTGGTTATAGATTAGTGTTCCTCGGAGAGCAAAGTGGTATGTCCTTCTATAGACAGGAGGCATTGCTTGGTATAGCAACTCTGTACTGACCCTCTCATAGTCGGAAAGACTTCTCTAATCACGCGTTTCATGTACGATTCGTTCGATAATACATACCAGGCCACAATTGGAATCGATTTCCTTTCAAAGGTGTGCATCTTCGTTTTACAACTAGCGTTTCGCGTCGACGCTATATATCGTGTTACATTCTTGAATTCCTTTTCCCTAACCTATGATATGCATGCATCCAGACTATGTACCTTGAAGATCGCACTGTACGCCTGCAGCTATGGGATACAGCCGGCCAGGAACGATTCCGATCCCTTATTCCTTCGTATATCCGTGACTCCAGCGTGGCCGTCGTTGTCTACGACATCTCGAATGCGAAATCCTTCCAGAACACGAAAAAATGGGTTGACGATGTCCGAGGAGAACGAGGAAATGATGTGATCATCGTGCTTGTTGGGAATAAGACCGATCTGAACGACAAGCGGGAAGTCACTACGGCACAGGGCGAGGAGGAAGCTAAGAAGAATGGGCTTATGTTTATTGAGACTAGTGCAAAGGTTGGACACAACGTGAAGCAGTTGTTTAGGAGGATAGCCCAAGCGCTTCCAGGCATGGAAAGCGAGGCCCAACGAGGAGAGAACCAAAGTAAGCCCGGCCCCTTCTGTATTGATGTCACAGTTTACTAACCATCTTGCCTTCCAGTGATTGATGTCAACATCAACCCATCCCAACCAACAAATAACGATGGTTGCGCCTGCTGAGTGTGACGTTCTTCGTGTCTTGTCGTGGTATTGTTTATAAGTGGCGCAGAGTCTTTACTGCCTATTCGTGGGAAATGTATATGATTAGCATCTTTTCTCTTCCTCTCTTGAACTTGTTGTATACGCAGAGCCGTTTCTGTCATAATTGCCATGCCTGGATACTGCCTGGGTACATTTTGCTAGGGGCCGTCTGGAATATAATGGTCTATGTGTTAAGACTCGCCTGTCAGGGTGTGATCATGCATGAACCATAGAGACTTGATCTTTCTTGCCCTGTAACTAGCTGATGGTTCTTTGTTTATACAGTTACAAGTGCTGCATCAAACATTTGGTCCATGAGCAGCATGTTTTATAGTGTATGACCGCAGCCAATCACAGTGAATAGCTGGCTGGACTGCTTAAAAAGGGTTAGACGTCATACAAATTTTTTCGTAAGGCGAGTGAAGGCTTGGCAGCGGCTTCCCCGGGAACCACAGAATCACAGCTTGACCTCTCCTTATCAACGTCAACACTCGGCACTATCTATTTATTTCAGCTGCAGCATTCTTTGCCTCGATCGCCGCGTGGTCAACGAAAACCAAAAGAGGAAGCGGCAGGTTCACCTCGACAGCTCTTTTGCTCGCGCTGTTTCTCGCTGCTAATAGGTGGTCTACGACCATCTCCTTGAGCCATCAGGATGGCTTTCCGTACTCTTTGCATCCCGCGCCCAAAGGTGAGATGTCCTGAATCGTTTGTGGGGGAAAGGGTTAGAAGAGGAAGAGCAAGAACGTTTAGCTAACACGACTGTTATCTGGCCAGAGGTTTCTTTTTGCTATGAGCTTACAGACTGGCGCATCGCTAATTACGCTGTCGCTGCTTCTAAATAAGATCAGTGGCTTATATGGATTGCTCGCCCTACTAACCGGATATCATCTTTCTCCGGTCCAACTATCTATGTACATTTACTCGCTCATTGCTCTTGGCCTGGCCGTGTTTCTCTTTCCTCATATCAGAAAACAAACCCCCCTCTATTGCCTGAGTCTCTGCTGGCTCTACTTTTTAGACACTGTGATCAATGCCTCTTACACAATAGCCTTTGGTGTTACGTGGTTTTTGGTTGTTTCTCAGCATAACCACAGTGCGCCGACGTCCGGACCGGGCAGTACCATTGAGGATACATCCGGTTTTACAAATCCGAAGTACAACGTGTCAACAGTTCATATTCCTAGCAACGTCCTCGATGACTCTGGAATCACGGCTGATCCTGCTGCCGCTCCTGCTGGCGCCTCCGCTGGTCCTTACAGTGGCACACCCAGTCTTGCCGATGGCATTAAACAGCCGGAGAGCTTTGAGAGCATCATTATGATTTCAGTTCTTTTACTGGTTCGCTTTTACTTCGTCTTGATAATGTTTGCTTTTGCGAGACAGACGCTGCGCCACAAGATCTTGAATGCTTCTCAACCACATTACCAACAACTCCCTTCGCACAGCCGTGCAACCTCGGTGGCAACAGTGGCCAGCGTGGCCAGTATGGCTAGTGCAGCTGATATCGACCGGGAACCCTTCCTCTCACATACCCCAGAAGGCCAAGGCTGGCAAGGAACACTCGGTCGTGCCATGATCAGTGTGTTCAGGAGCTACTGGCTCGACCCGGATCCGTCAGATATTGAAAGTTCTGGCTGGATGGACGGTTTTGGTCGCGGATTGCATTCTCGCAACAACAGCGCGTCCTTTGAGGGTTTATCAGAACGAGAACGACGTCGCCGCTCCGGTACTGGACCGCCAAAACCATCACAATCTGTTCTCCAGGCCGCATCGTTGATGCAACCTATTGGCGGTGAAGGCCCAAATGCCGGCGTGGATCTGCAAGATCTCAACGAAAGCCGGTAATATTTTCTTGACATTGAGAAAAGCAAGAAATGGAAAGGCATGATTATAGCTTTATTTTCTCTTATTTCCCTTCATGATGATTTGGTTGATGGACATATCCTTCGCGCATTTTCTACTGGACAAGATCCTCATTTTACCGGGATCGTATATTCTTAAGTATCTACTGCATATATCTTTCTTCTTTTTTCTTTCCTCCTATCGGCTATCGACCAGCAAGATAGCCGAGCTCCTCATCCAAGAACTTCCGTTTGGGAACTTGGCAAAGCAAATCTTAATGACAAGAAAAGGGCATATAATGAAATATTTTATGGCGTGGAGTCGGTTCATGCTATGACAGAATGAATGGTCGGTGTGGGATTTTATGCATGTATGGGATGAGACAGCCTCTTCTGGCTGAATTGGTCTGGCGTATGTACCTACCTTAATAAATATAGAGACATATATAATTATATGTCCGCTGGATTGCTTCTCCTCCATGACCATGTCGAATAGTCAGTTGATGTTAGATGGCTATAGTTAAGTAGCGCCTGGCTCTAACGAATGTAAGGCCTCTTGGGGCGTAAGTCAATATCCGCAGATGCAAGCATGACCAAGAGATGAAAAGTAATGTGGGAATAGATTCATATATTAGAGCCCTCTTCACCCTCAAACATCAGTCGTTCATACCAGCAATCGGTGCCTGAGGCAAATACAATTGCGACAAGTCACGGGACCTGGACCATCACATGACATTGATGACGTGCTCAGCGACCAATCACAGCCGGCTTAACCCTAACCCCAAATTCCGTAAATGGATTTTGGAGAGGAGGATATCCTAGTTTTTCTCTTTTCTGTTCTCCCAGCGCAATTTGCCAAATTCATATTGGAATAAGAAGGCTTTACGCTCATGTTGTTGTGAATATCCCCCTGCTTTTGACATTCCCACGCTTGTCGCGTCAATAGCAGCCTGAAAATTGATTGTTAAATGGCGTCAGTCACTACCGCGGCGCAAGCTGGTAAGTAGGAGGGAGCCATTTTTCAATATCCTTTCTGTTCTAACATGCAATATCAAGCGGCCAGAATTGCCTACCTGGCGAGCGATGCCATCATCTCCGTCCAGCCGTCTCTACAGGCGGATTCAGTTTTCTCCAGCACATTGCAGAGTCAAGCAAAGAACAACGCCTCCAGTGTTCTGCTGAAAGGTACACCAGAGGTACGCATCTCAGTCTCATGTTCCCGAGGCCATACTGCGAATCTGATAGCTGACTTCCTTACAGATACAAGTTGTACGCTTTAATGAGGATCCGCTACTATCAGCTTTCTACCCACTGCAACTAGGCAAGCTTGTTACTGTTACGACATCCTCTTCTGTACTCCTCAATTCTATTCCTCACCTTTACCGCCTTGTGAGCCATCCGATTGTCCTGCACGTCGCGATTGAGTCCTCGGATTTTAGTGCCATCAGCTCGATTCGCCAATGCGGTTTTACTTTCCTTCAATCTGAAACTGTTCAGGAGGCTCAGGATATTGCCTTGACTGCCCATGCCCTGGCCCTGAAATCGGGTAAAGGTGTAATTCACTTTTTTGACCCTGCAAATTCTGCAAGAGACGATGCCGTCGCTCCAGAAGACTATGATATTGTGAAGAAAGTATTGGACTTGGATGCTATCAGACCTTCCTACAACCAGCCGGCCGAGAACCAGACTCTGTACGCCGATTCCGGGCGTTTGGCAACAGTTTCTGAAAATGGCGTAAATGCGTCGTTGAAAGCAGATTCCGCACCAACACCTTCATTCCCGTCCAACAATGCCTCAGCTGCATTTAGTCAGGATGCCTCGTCCGTTGGATCTTCCCGTCGCGACAGCAGCACAGATAGCCATATTTTGAGTTCTGCTGCTACAACAGTGGATGCCGCAAATGTGCGACCTGTTAACGCCGCAGACATTTTCAGGTGGACCTCCGAAATCTGGGAGACCTTCACCCAGCTCACAGGTAGAAATTACCGAGCAATCGAATACACCGGGCCACAGAATGCAAAGGATGCCATTTTTATTTTTGGATCCACTGGTATTTTCGTTGATGCACAACCTCAAGATGTCGGAATCATTACGGCTCGTCTTTATCGTCCGTGGATCGGTAACTTGGTTTCGAACCAAATCCCGAAATCCATGGAGCGTATTGCTGTATTGGAGCAAGTTCGGAGAACTACTAGATGGGGCCCATCTTTCTTGGATTTGCTCTCTAGCCTGAGTTCAGCTTCAGGTCAAGGGAAACCCCCAAGTCTTGTTGGATATCGTCTTGGCCATGTAGAACCGTCCACTGCTGCGCAAGCGTTACGTGGTATTATACAGAATCTCACTTCTGATTCACCTATTCAAAACCTCGAGGTTGGCAGCAACGAAGTGCCAACAGTGAAGCAAAAAGTAGCTCAACCCGCCACTGAGAATGCTTATACAAAGATTCTCGATCAACTCTTCGGTAACAGGCTGTATGTTGCCAATCAGTTGGGTGCCAGCAACGCCGGCATTTCTGCCACGATTGCTGCCAGCCCGGAGTATGGCTTTGGCTCCCTGATTGCTAGATCTGAGCACCGTGAACGATTCATTAATGAAGTAGAAGAGGCAGCAAAGTCGTCGCAGTTTGCTACGGACAGACCTTCACAGTGGCTGTCCAAATGGGCATTGAATGCTCGAGATGCCGTCAAAGCTAATGCTCTCGCTGAAGACGTCATTGGGCGCTTGCAGGTGGACGGCTCTAAAGTGGCGAGACAGCTCCTTGACAACCACAAACTGTTCTACAAGGAATCCCAGTGGCTTATTGGATCCGATGCCTGGGCATATGATCTTGGCAACTCTGGTGTTCACCATGTCCTTGCATCTGGTTCCAACGTGAATATGCTTATCATTGATTCTCAGCCTTACTCTGAGCATGCCGCCGCGGATCCCACGCGCAGGAAGAAGGATATTGGTTTGTATGCCATGAACTTCGGAAACGCTTATGTCGCGTCTGTTGCTGTATACGGCTCCTACACTCAGGTTCTGCAAGCTATGGCAGAAGCCGATCAATATGATGGACCTTCAGTTGTTGTTGCCTACTTGCCTTATCATAAGGAGGACGATTCTCCCTTGACAATCCTCCAAGAGACCAAGAAGGCTGTTGACATTGGCTACTGGCCACTTTATAGATGGCATCCCGGCAATGATGAGAACGGGGAGCCCAAGTTCTCTCTCGACTCCGAGCGCATTAAGCGTGAGCTCGAGGAGTTCCTTCGCCGGGACAACCAGTTAACTCAGCTTATGCGACGCCAGCCCAAGTTCGCAAACAACCTTTCCGAGTCTTACGGCACTGAGGTTCGCGCTTTGCAAAAACGCAAGGCGAAGGACTCTTACGAAAAGTTACTGGAGGGACTTTTCGGCGCTCCTCTTACTATTCTGTTTGCTTCGGATAATGGTAATGCTGCTAGCATTGCCAAACGATTGGGTAATCGTGGTCGTCTGAGAGGCCTCAAGACCCTTGTCATGGCTATGGACGATTATCCCATTGAGGATCTTGCCACCGAGGAGAATATTGTGCTTGTGACGAGCACTGCAGGCCAAGGCGAATTTCCTCAGAACGGTCGTGCATTCTGGGATGTGGTAAAAAGCTCTGGCGATCTTGACCTTTCGTCCATCAAGTACTCCATCTTTGGCCTGGGTGATAGCCATTACTGGCCCCGCAAGGAAGACAGGATCTACTACAACAAACCTGCCAAGGATCTTGATACTCGTATCTCTTTCCTTGGTGGTCGTAAGCTCACTGATATCGGACTGGGCGACGACCAAGATCCAGATGCATTCCAAACCGGCTATGCTGAGTGGGAACCTCGTCTATGGCGGGCTTTAGGAGTAGATAACGTTGAGGGCATCGCGGATGAACCACCGCCGTTGACCAATGAGGATATCAAGATAGCTTCCAACTATCTGAGAGGAACCATCGCCGAGGGACTCCTGGACGAAAGCACCGGTGCTATTTCAGCAAGTGATTCT
Organism: Trichocomaceae sp. PYS4502; assembly: GCA_023625875.1. Classification (NCBI taxonomy): domain Eukaryota; kingdom Fungi; phylum Ascomycota; class Eurotiomycetes; order Eurotiales; family Trichocomaceae; species Trichocomaceae sp. PYS4502. The sequence continues at coordinate 23,816 of JAMAFX010000135.1, forward strand.
CAGCTTACCAAGTTCCACGGAACTTATATGCAGGATGACCGTGACCTCCGCGACGAGCGCAAGGCTCAAGGCCTTGAGCCCGCCTATTCCTTCATGATTCGTTGTCGGCTCCCTGGCGGTGTTGCAACGCCTTCTCAATGGTTACAGATGGATGCTATCAGCAGCGCTCATGGAAACGAGACCATGAAGCTTACTACAAGACAAACATTCCAGTTCCATGGCGTCATCAAAAGCAAACTCCGTTCAGCAATGCAAGCCATAAATAAGGCTCTGATGACTACGCTCGCAGCCTGCGGTGATGTCAACCGTAACGTCATGTGTAGCTCCCTTCCTGAGCTTTCCGGATACCACCGAGAAGTCCATGCTATCTCAAAGAAGATCTCCGATCATCTCCTTCCTGCTACCACTGCATACCACGAGATTTGGCTGAAGGACGATAATGACAAGAAAGTCCTTGTTGCTGGAGATGCTGTTCAAGACCATGAGCCTTTGTATGGTCCTACTTACCTACCCCGAAAATTCAAGATCACGATTGCCATCCCTCCTCACAACGACACCGATGTGTATGCACACGATATCGGCCTTATTGCTATTAAAGGCTCCGATGGGCATCTTGAAGGGTTCAATGTCCTTGCCGGAGGCGGCATGGGTGTGACGCATAATAACAAGAAGACGTACCCTCGTACTGGTTCTATGTTTGGCTTCGTCCCGGCTGATCAAGCACACATTGTTTGCGAGAAGATCATGCTTGTTCAGCGTGACCACGGTGACCGAAAGAACCGTAAACACGCTCGTCTCAAGTATACCATTGATGACATGGGAGTCGAAGTTTTCAAGAGCAAGGTGGAAGAAATTCTACCCGAGGGTCTCCGTTTCGCCGAGCCGCGTCCTTTCAAGTTCTCATCAAATGTTGATACCTTCGGCTGGCAAAAGGATGAGAAGGGCCTCAACCATTTCACATTCTTCATTGAGAATGGACGCATTGAAGATACAGCCGATTTTGCGATGCGGACTGGACTGCGAGAGCTCGCTAAACTCGGCAAGGGCGAATTCCGTTTGACTGGTAACCAACACTTGATACTGTCGAATATTGAGGACTCCGAACTCCCCGAGATCAAAGCTCTATTGGCCAAATACAAACTCGACAACACAGCATTCAGCGGTCTTCGTCTTTCGTCTTCTGCGTGCGTTGCTTTCCCTACCTGTGGTCTTGCTATGGCCGAGTCTGAACGTTACCTCCCCGTTCTCATCAGCAAGCTGGAATCTACTCTTGAGGAGAATGGTCTCTCCAAGGAAAGCATCGTCATGAGGATGACTGGGTGTCCCAACGGCTGTGCTCGTCCATGGCTTGCTGAGGTTGCCTTTGTGGGCAAGGCGTACGGTGCTTATAATATGTACCTTGGAGGTGGCTATCACGGTCAACGCCTGAACAAGCTCTATCGGTCTTCGATCAAGGAAGACGAGATCTTGGATATTATGACAGGTCTGCTCAAACGCTACTCCCTCGAGCGCAATACCGATGGCGAGAGACCGGAGCGTTTTGGCGATTGGTGCATCCGTGCTGGAGTTATCAATGAGACCACCGAAGGCAAATATTTCCACGACAACGTGAGTATTTTATTATCTATCTTGACATCCTCTGAGGTAACAATGCTAACTTATTTATCAATTATAGACCGCCGAAGAGGAAGAAGACGAAGAATAGATTGATACGACGCTCTATCTCCAGGTCAAAGGCTTTCTTTTTCTTTTGCGATAATCTATGATGATGATGCGAAATGAGTGTCATCCATTTTTGTTTAGGACGCGCGTTGAATAATAAGGTGCTCTTCTTAAAAGTCACCCTTTCTGAGACTGTAATTGTCCATGTACATATATCGGCACGACTCCTGAGATATGATCGAAATTGCATATGAGCATGTTATCTTTAATCATTAGTTACAAGGTAGGGCCAAGAATAACCTACAGACAAGCAAGCCATAAGCTAAACTGAACTAACATGCAGTGTCGTGCACTCATACTCATCCCATCTTGCCTTATTTGGCTCTGCTCCTATTATTCAGTCATAGACCATCTGTTTTTATGTTCGTCAAGTCATGATCATGACCACTGCTGTTCAATGTCTATGGAACTTTCTACCAATTGAATTCTATTGAATCGTTCCAGGTTGGAGGTGAAAAGACTCGGATTCGGCTATTTTATCCCGTTTGAACTTTGAAGCGCAAAGCATACATCCATCCAGTTGAAGCTGCGGCCGACTCCGCCCCAGCCTCGCATTAGAAAGGTAATTATTATAAGTCGACGTGATCTCCTCTAATTCATATCTTCAGTCACAGCTATGTAGCAAACAAGTTTGATGGCATATTGCAATTTTTACCTTGTGCTGCTGCTACTGCAGCCGCTCCCCGTGTCGGCGCAATATGTCGTCTCCTCCACCGCTGCCTGGTCCTCCCAGATCATTGCCTTCTGGGGCGCCATTATCATAGCGGCGCAAGTCGGCAAGGTCGCCAGTGCAGGAACGGCTCTATTCTCGAGTGTCCGTATGGCCCGCCAAATCCGGTCTATGACCAACGCGCTTGCTCGCGGCAACTGGTTTCTACACGCCGGTTGGGTCACCAACAAAGTCCGCACGGATATCGCCGTAGTGTGCTGGCGTACCCCGGAGGATTTGCAGGGCTTAGTGCGCCGAGTAGCTATGCAGATAGAGACGTTCGCTGCCGGCCGCGAGTGGCAGGTTCTCGTGGTGGGATGTAAGCTGAAAGACCAGCCCTCCAAGGAGAGCACGGTGCATTGGATTAAATGTCCTCGGAGCGAGAGTCTCTGCGGCGCAAAGGTCAAAGAAACGAACGAGAATCTATTCCCCCTGAAGGAGGCGGATCTTGCTTTTGCGCTGGACATGCTGGAGCGGTCGCCGCCGGCAACCACGGAGGAGATTGTGCGAGAGATGAGGACGAGGATGGATGTGCGCGCATCACGGTGTACGTATATTAAGGAGCAGCAACAGGAACTGCAGGTTACGGAGGCGACACTCTCATGGGGGTGGATATTCACCAGTGTGGACCATAACCTCACGCCGTTCTTGAAGCTGCGGAAGTGGACGAGCCCCTACGGCAGTGATCGTGGAGCGCGGATGGTCTGCGCCACGCGAATGTATCTTCTCGTGCATCTGCTTGTTGCCTGTGCTGTTGGACTCATGGCTGCCGCGACGGGCCGTGGACTTGCGGTCTGGTTCATGACGGTGCGGCCGACCCTTGCGACAATGGGGGGCAAGAACGTCAATGGGAACGATATCTTGCAATCGTTGCTGTGCCTTGATGAGGCTGTTTTTCAGTACGAGACGGCAGATGGATCGCCCTTGTTGGCCGGCGACGTTCTAGCTTCTTCCCTCCCGTGGGGGTCTACTATGTTAGTCTTTGCCGTGCCTGCTCTGGAAGTGGCCCTTGTCATCGCAGGATGGTTGTACGGCGGGCTGGAAGCGAAGAGACTGGCGCCCTCAGGGGTTGTTGGCCACGGAATGCTCTGGCTGTCGGTTGTGGTAGGGCTTTCGCTTTGCATCCGTGCTCTATTCACGCTTCGCAATCAGGGAAAGGGTCGTCTAGTCGGTATTTGGCATAAGAATGAGTTTGCCCAGTACACGATTGGCACCGAGTCGCTGGAGATCTCCGGACCTGATCTCGCTCGTATGGCAGGTGAGCCATCTGCGATCGGTTTGGTAGTCCGTCTCCTTCGCGACAACAACCCTGATAACATCCCCATCATTGAAAGTTTCCTCCGCTTGCCCATCATGGGGGTGCTGGTGGAATACCTTCTCGCCACGCGAGTCCTGCAATATCAGTACCAAGGTGATGAGATCGTAGCGAGAGGAAGTAGATCTATCTCGCCAAAGTCCGAGTCTCCATGGCGCCAATCCTACTGCTGTGTGGGTTTGACCATGGCTTGCGCATGTTTGTCGGCCGTTTACGCATACTACCCACTGCCAAAATGGGTGAAGCTTGTCACGGAGATGTTGCTTGCATTGAGTGCGGTCTGGTTCAACTCGATTGACCTGGTGGGTAGTTTCATGCATGAGAAGGAAACCTCTGTCTGCTTCATGGTAGCCACTCTGGTTGTCTCATCAGTTTGGTATGTGGGATTGGATAGCGTAGGTTGACAAGTCTTGCAGCGAAGCATTTGTGCCCAGTCTCTTCATACTTCAATTCTCTGCTCTTACAATGCATCCGACATTCATGGCATTGTTTAATATATTTTTGAGACGTATTTGTTGTGACGACAGCGTCGAGAGTTTGATAGACTTCCTCAAGACCTTGACCAATAAAGCAAGTCAAGCCTTTTCGACATATGTAGTGATCGGAAGGAATGGCCGCTATGGATCATTTTGAGAGAACGTCCTCTCGACGGAAATCCTACCTAGGTAGTTCACTTCCAAGGTTACTGTTCGGATTCATGGACAGCTCCAAGATACCTAAATTTTTACCTATCATGACTGTCATCTAATCGATCGAAGGCCTCAGTGCTCTGGTGGCCAAACACTTGACCACTCCACCATATCCAGATACCTAGCAATTATAACGAAGTAACTCCAGGAAAAGTAAATAAAAACAAAACGTCCACGCGTGCATCCACCGGGGAATTCTTCCACACCGTTTAATTTGTTTGGCTCTCATTTATCAATTCATAGAAATCATCTCTAACACCCTCCAAATTATCCATAATCCGCTTCCGGTTCTTCAAGTGATCTGATGTCCGAGCAAGTTGTTCAGTCTCCAGACATAGGTTCTCCCAGTTTATTTCCGTGCCTGGCATGCTATCCTCAATGTCTTTGATCATATCTGGGATTTTGAAAATCAATTTCCGAGGAGTTCTCTGTATCCAGTATGAATCTGACACACGCCATTCGAACTGGCCTGTAAACGCAGCGTGCAGCATAGCCACGTCACGGAGCTCAAGATGATCCAAAATGAGATACTGGATTTCTAGCGGCAGGTCACCAGTATAAGCAAGAGGACTTGGGCCAAGCGGAGAAGACTTTCTCTTCTTTTCTCCTCCAGCTCGCGCCTTTGAAGTATGCTCTTTGATTGCTGCATTCTTCACTAGACATTCTAATCCCGGGATGCGCAACGGGTCTCGGTAGAGATAACGTGTCTCGTCACTCAACAGCTTTTCGCGAATCTCGAGTTCATGCATATAGCGCCCAGCTCGTAGGTCATGTTGAGGAATGTCTGTTTCTATCAGAATGTAGTATATTGGATCAAGAATCCCCTTAAATCGTCGACGTAGAGCCTCCAGTAAAGTTTCCAGATACATCTCGGCTTTAGGGCCAATGAGAAGTTCAATCAAGTTCCAGCAGCGTGGATGCACAGGATATCCATATCTGTGAGGTTTCCGAGGCCATTGCCCTGCAAAGTAAGAGGTTCCTTGTATATCTTCGGCCAAGTAGACAGACTCGATGCCTCCTGTTCTTTCAAGAAACCACTTCCATCTAAGTACGGCAGCAGTTTTATCTCTTGGAACTGCCAAGGATGGGGTGTCAAAAGAATCCGGGTACATGGCAATCCCTGAAATCCGGAATCGATACTCTTGGCCATTGTTATTATCCTCGTAATCCTTGATAACTAGTAGACGGGCATTCTCAGTTTATCCCCCCACCCCTTTGTATAAGCAGAGGATGACAGTCTTGACGTGGTAAAATCTGTTCATTTGACTTACTTAGTCGATACAGGCTTTCCCATGACCATGAATGGTTGAAATCCGTCTCCTCTACTTGTTTGGCCAGGCAGTGAATGATAGGATCCTCATCTGGATCAAATTCTGGATAGAACTTGTTCCCGATTGTCTCGTGGATGCCTTCCTCGTATTCCTCATCAATGCCGAGCAGCGTCCCGCAGGCGATACAGTATTGTTGGAACTCAGAATGAGCTAAGCCATTTTGGGAAAGGAATTGGGAATAGGACAAGATTTGCCTATCAAGAAATTTCGAGAATTGGCCTCACATTTCGACGCGATATTGAGCATTACAAACCGAACTTTACTGCTATTTCTAGAAAGTTCGATTTGCACAAGTGTCGACTTTTGGTGATATCACTTCTATGAAATCTTGTATATAAAAACAGGTTCAAGACTCCTAGATAGCTGCTTAGAGAGGAGTGCAAAAAATAGACCTAGTTCCATACACAGATTGCTCTATCCAATCAGAATCTGCCAACGCTCCGACATATACTTTTTTCCACGTGAGCCAGGGGCCACCGAGTGGATCTTCTCCCCTGCAGTCGCGCGGAGGATCCCACAAATCGTCCATAATTCAAGTATTTCTAGATACTCATCATATTCTCCTGGATAATAGGATTAATCGTTGCCTTTATAACATTCTGAGCCAAACTCAAAAGTGTCGGAGTCATAATGATGTGGAACGACTTATGTTTATTTCTGATATACTATCATTATCCAAGTTTACAGTGCATGTCTAGCGCAGGCTGGGAGAAGTCCGTGGCGGTATTCAAGGTTCAATTGCTCCATCTAGCCAGTCTAATCAAGTTCTGAGTTCCTCCCCAACTACCTAGGTACTGGTTAACTAAAACTCAAGCCCAACCCTAAATTCCATCTCATGCCCACATAGCCTTGAACTTGGTATCAAACTCCGTCCTGAGCTCGTTGAATGCTTTGCAAACCAAGACCAAAGTCCTTCCAGATTTCTTGTCCATTCCTTCTGGCGCCTCGAGCCCTGTATTAAGTTGATCGGATTGACCAGCCTTGGAGTTTTCCTTCCTGGTGAGGTTCTCAACCACATCATCCTCCCAGTTTTCTGCGACTTTGCTCTTACCAGCACCTGGGCGGGATTTGGGAGGCGCCATAGTCTGTGCTGCGCTACCTTGGCGATTATTAGAAGTTTCTGCTGTCCCCATTTCAGCAATCTCTTCATCGGCAAACTTTGCATCCGTCTCGAATTCTCTCGAGTCCCCACGCCCGCCAACATTGAGCATGTCTATCATATCGAGACTGTTGCTTCCTTTGGGATTCAAGATATTCTCGAGGCTCGTGGTGATGGTTGCCAGTACCATGGAAAAGTCATTTAGTAAGAACCACACATCACTGCGACGTACTCGATTGGCTGTCTCTAGCTGCTGGACATTCCCATGTTTGAAGAAGTCGAAGAGATATGCATTCAATGGCTGGCTTTCCGAAGAGACAGGCACGTACGGAACGACAGAAGGCTCAAGCCATACATCACTGCGGACCGACTCGCAAAGATCCGAGACTGTCTTCCAACTGTCGTCATATTGCCCGGAAAGGGCGTAGAATGGAGATGTGATCTTTGGGGAGGGCTCCTGTGGTAAGCCAAGTTTGGAGCCTGATTTGTCCCCTCCGCACGCGACTTTGCTGAATGGGAGATACCGATCGTATCCTTTGACATGCTGGTTAATAAAGGTAGAGACGTAGCCAGTGTAAATGTCAAGCACACGCTTGTTATGATCTTGAAGTATCTTGTCAGCTTTTTTTGGTAACGGTGGAAGAACCACGACGGACGATGCTCGTTTCTCTGCGGCGCGATACGACTCTAACACAGATTGGCGCAATGGAGAACGACTGAAAAGACGAGACATCACAAGCATTAGAGTGCGAAGAACTTGCTGTTTTTTCTCCTTTTGTTCAATGTCCTTGCAAATTTCATCAAAGTAACCGGAAATAAGGAGAGCATGAAAAGCAAAGCTGGAGCTTTCAGTGTAGTAAAGATGCGAGATACACCCGGCAAAATTCAATGGAGAGCCTGTGCTATCGAGGAGGTAATTTCGTCGGAGGTATTCAATGGAGAATCGGAGGAAATGTAGTACTGTCTGTTTCATCTCCGGTCCACCGAGACAAATGCGAGGCTGCGATAAGATTGAGTTGATAGACTTGACCGCAGAGACGCTTTGGTTAGATCCATGCAGAAGAATAAACAAGCGAAGAACCAGACTGGTAGTGATGGGAAAATGTCCATTGAGGTCGGGAAGCCTCGAGCTGATGAGACGTTGTATCTTGGCAGTTGGGATATGCTGGAAGACAACGCTCCCCAAGAGATCAAATCCACGACGTCCTGCTCTTCCAGATCCCTGTCGAAAGTTGAGTGCTGTCAGAAACACCGAGTCTCCTGAGAAGACGACCGTCTTGCATGGCATATTGATGCCCAAAGCCAAGGTGCCTGTTGCAATGACAACGCGTAAGAACCCCTTTCGGAACAGCATTTCACAAATTTGACGATACTTTCGCTGCATTCCTGCATGGTGCACACCTATGCCTCTCTCAAGTGCGTCAATGAGCCATTTTGGTATGTCGCGCCGTTTGAGCTGCTCGGCATAGAGGTTGAATTCAGATGGTGGAAGCTTCTTGAAGTCCGAGAGACTGAATATATCGACGGGTCTCTCAGGATCAAAGAGGTCTGACTGACTGCATTCAACAGAGGCCGATTCTCTTATTTGATCCATGCGTGACATTGTCTCGTCATTAGCAGCACCTTTCTTCTTTGTAGCCTTGGAAGCCCCCGGGGTCTTCTTCTTCTTGGCTTCCAGCTTCTGCCGCTCGTTATATTTGCCCATGTCGGATTTCCACTTTGGATTTGTCGCTTTCCATTTTTCTTCCGCCTTCTGCAGCTCCATCAACAGCTGATGGCATATGTCTTCGCATATGCCCCGATCATAGCTGAAGAACAATGCCGGAAGGGCATTTTGGGCGTGTAACGAGGTAATTAATGGAAGAGTAGAAGACAGAATTCCAGGGGTCTCCGATGATGATGATGATGTAGACAAAGTTTCTGGCTTATTTACGCCAGCTGCAGTTGCGAATGCCGTATCTGGTCCGCTGAGGCGACGCAGAAGGGCTTCAAATGGCGATTTCCTGTCTTTCATCCATGATACGAGTAAGTCCTTCAGCGGTTTCTGCCATTGTATGACATGTTTCTTCTGGATTATGGTGCCAGAAAACCGTTCAAATGGATTGAGAGAGACATCAACCGGGAAATCATTTGTTTGAACCTCGTGCATTGCCTTCCACAGAGTCAAACAGTCTCTCGGTTCAAGACTGAAATCCTCTGGTATACCTCTTGAGCGATCAACAAGGCTGAGGACAGGATGCATAAGCTCCATCCCATCAGCTTCATCAAGCCCGAGGTGAGACAGACCACCAGGCTTAGAGAACCCCTTGAATGAGAAGTTCTGTGGGGGATGATACACGTACTTCCTCAGATCTGAGTATCGATGCTGATACTGTATCATTTTCAGCTGGTGTCCATTTGTATCCTGTGCGCGCTGAAGCCAGCTGTTGAACTCTTCTGGGTTGCCAACAGTAGCCGAGAGGGCGATGATGGGGCAAGGAGACAAAAGAAGCAGTTGCTCCCATACAACGCCATCGTCGGCTTGCCCAATACAATGGATTTCATCAAAAATGATGCGTTTCAGGCGAGGTGCCCATGTTTTAGCATTTGATGGCGCCAGAAGCATGATTTGAAGAATGTGCGGCACCGTTATGAGAATTTGGCAAGATTGAGGGTTATTGATTCGGTGGTCCCTGGTGTGGATGGCCCAAACTGACTTTGAAATGGAATTTACTGGGTAGGACTTGGAGAAACGAGCCATTACCTCAGCGGCAATTTGATTGACAAGTGCTTTGGTGGGAGCAACGTAAACAAGAACTCCGTCGTTGTCCTCCTTAAGAACTTGTCTCATTGCATAGAATCTGCGGCAGGTTAGTATAATTGTAATGGAGAGAGAGGGGGAGTGTAACAAACTTACGAGATGAATGTCTTTCCAGCACTAGTCGGGGCAACAATAAAAGCACTCTCCTTTCGATCAATTTGATCCAGCACGTCTCGCTGCCAGCGATCAGGATTGAACTCAGGCGTTCGCGAGTCCGGTAAAGAATCCATGCTACGATCCATGAAGGGACCTCCATACAGAAGCTGAAACTCCACTGGGTCAATCCTAGGCACAATTTCAGGTAATTTGGCTATCGCTCCCGAAAGCTTGAAGGATAGAGGTCGTTCGGTCTGGCTTTCAAGTTGGACCAGGGGCAGTCCAAGGCCTCGACAAACTTTCTCGACATACTTCGAGATATCAGCACTTATGCCTTGGCCAATTTTCATCAAGCGAGCGAGTATACTCCAGATATTTGTTTTAAGGAGTGCTGATTTGATCTGGTCATGTTCTTTCTGACAGGCTACCTGGATCATTGTATCAAGAAGGTATGTCAGAATCTCAGGTTCCAAAATGCAGCGGTCATCCTTTGATAAGCCAGAAAGAAAATCTTCAATCTTAGTACTTCGAAACAAAGGATCAGTGATCTTCGAGAATTCTCGAATGTTAACCGTCCATTGCTTCCTCTTTCTTTCTTCTCTCTGAGTGGCATTTTGCTGGATCGTCGCGGCTGCTGCCTCCCTAACTGAACGCGCCCCCAGCCCCTTAGATCTATTTTTCTGCGTGGATGGTTGCTTCTCTCTCGTATTGGGGAGCTTTTTCTGTTTATCGCTAGGGTGTTCAACAACAATGGTTTCCGTTTGGGTCATACCCACTGATCCCAATAGACTTTCTGCATAACGCCGCATCTCGGCCATATAAAGCTGATCCCACTTTTGGTGCCACCAGTCTTTATGTATTAAAGATGCCTTTTTCTGGTCGAGGGGCCTCGAATGGTGCCAATGGTTCAGTTCGAGGAACTTCCGGGTAACCATCTCTTCTTCTGGATCAATGGATTCATCGATTTCGAGATGGACAGGTTTTAGGTGCTCATCGAAAATGGCATTCGTGAATGGCAGAACCTTGGTGAAATTCGGGGACTCGTAATCGACTTTTGAGGTGAGCTCCCGGTCTGATTCCTTGGTACTTAAATTCTCGACTGATATGATATTTTCGGTGTCACCATCGCCATCCATCAACTCACAGCAAAGTCTCGTGCCGCAGAGACGATCCACCAGAGAAGCAAGATTGTTGAATGGCGAGAGCGTCGTGGATGTGATGACTCCATTTAATCCGAGACGTTCTACCATGGCCTGAACTTTGTAGAATATTCGCCCATCCGCAAGATCAGAGAGATCACAGCGCAACTTGTGTTTCTTGATCGCACTCTTCCAATATCTCGAGCTGAGTACGTCTCTGCAACTTTTCAGAAAGGCATCGAAAAACGCAGTGTTCACAACCTCGGAAGTTCGTGCCAGCCGGTCTTCAAGCTTGGCATTTTGCAAAACGACAAGGTGCAAAATTATTGAAGCTGCTCCAATACGCATTTCTTCGAAGCTATCTGTTGGGGCCGCTTTCAGCATGACTGACAGGGTCACGACCAAAAGATATTGACTTTGCGTCAAGCCTGGGCATTCACCAATGGCCGTCTCAAGGAGATCAAATATCGGGGGCAATTCTGATGCGTTTTGCATGGAGAGTCTCTTCTCTTGATTCCCACCCGATGTAGACTCTGTCAATTCGCCTAGCTGATTCGTTTCTGTTCCTTCTGCGGATTCGATGGGGGACTCGCGTGCAAACGAGACGCTATCTTCTTCAGATGAACCTTGGATTACCATGGCCATAACCTGTTTATCGTCAACATTAGTTTTGCATTTTATGTCCTTTTCAAGTATATTACGTACTTTCGTGTCCCTAAATTCAAGGTTGTTGATAAGAGCAATATTGCATTCATGCTTAACAAGCCAGTAGGTCATGAGTCTGAAACCAATCATCGAGCTCTGCTCGATCACTGACTCCGTTGCAATAGTTGCATCATTTTTCGTATCCTCTTGAAATTCTCCACTACCTTCGTCTGACAAAACGTCGTCAATTTCATTGATATCACTTCGTTTCCCTCCCGTCTTGTCCATCGCGTCTCCTTCATGGCACATGAACAAATAGGCCCCTGATCGGGCCAAATACTCTTCAAAAGACGGAGAATGAAAGCTTTCAAATATTTGGACATCGAACTTGTGTGTCTGTTGCCCGTGAGAAGAAATCGTGGTCAGATGTTGGATAATTGCTTCACGAGCAAGAAGGTATCGGACGCGAAGATTGTCGTTTTCAGAGCTACCGACAGGGACACACAGAGAAGCATTCTGGTCAAAGAATACAATCTCAAAGGTGCACTTGCGCTGTTGGAGCTTCTGTAAAAACTTTTCAACAAGATAAGTTGCGTGCAGAACCTGAAATCCTGGGGAGAAGTCGAGCTTCTCATTAGAGAAGCACTCTAGGAGAAGAGAGTCGCCATCGATTATGAAGAGGTCGCTCCCCAGAAAGTCGCCAACAAGATCGACGGTTCGAGACCAAAGTCCTTGATACCTGGGGTGGTAACGCAGATATGTGAGCGAAAATCTTGCATAGATAGATAGATAGATGTGGAGAAGGCAGGATAGCTTACCAGTCGAGCAGCTTCTGCGAGTCGACTACGGGGGTGGTGTCGGCCATCCTGACGGGAATTGGAATGAGCTGTCGTAGGACTCAGGAAGGCACTATGAAGAGATGACTTCACAAGTCTTCAGTGCGGGAGGAATAGTGTGGAGGAGGAAGCGAGACAGCGAAGAAGAAGGACATCTAACTAGTCGCCTAGTCTGCTATAAAAGCAGGGTTTTACTGGTGTAAAGCAAACGAGACTCACACAGATAGTTTTTGTGCAGATGTCCATTACAGCCTTGCAAACGGAACTACTGCAAGGCGGCAGGGTTCGTCCTTTGCTAACGGCCCAGGCCATACATCTAAACTTCTGCCCAACCAAGCCGGTCTCTGGGCTCCGATAAAATTATTTCCGTATTCAGAACACCGATAGGGTCAACCCCCTCTCTGTTCCGTCGAAGCCAACCCCTCCCATCATTACAAGCTACTAAGGTACATTGCAGTCAACGATCCTTTACGCAGGATGAAAGGCTCACATAAAGAATATAGTTCTTCGATATGTGCATAGCTCTTAGAGATACGTAGCTCCTCTTGAGACTAAAAAATGAAGCTGAAAAAAGAGGTTGATTGATGTAACTGCCTGCCTACGAGGCTGAGATATTCTTATAGGTGCATACTGCTTATCACAATCTACTCTGTACAGTAGAACCTGGATATAATGTATAGACAACCTCCCAAGATCCGTTTGATATCAGCTTAATTAACTTTAATATAAGGGTGAAGAGGTCTCTAATATATTAATTTATTTCTAAATTACTTTTTATCTCTTGGTCAAGCTTACTTCTGAGGATGATTAACTTATATCCTTTGTTATAGCCAGGTTCTATTCTACTGTAGATGTACTACGTACTGATGTACTCCGTAAAAGGTACATGTAGGTGGGGTGGGGACGTAAGTTGCGGAAAGTGGGTCCGCTGCGCCCTATGGCAATGCAATGTGCATGTGCGGAGTGGAGCCCTTGCGGCCCGTGGATGAGCACCACCAATCACGTTCGTTTCTACTCGAAATTGATTACTACGTAGTATGTATTAGCTACTAACTACATAGTAGGGATTAGGAGTCAGGTCTTGCTACTTAAGTAAGTCAGGACCCCAGCATTCGAATCTTCCTGTGCATATCCTTCACGTACTCAAGATGGCCCAGACAGGTCGTATAAAAGCGTGCTGGGGTGATGTCGAAGGCAATAGAACCTGTCCCTAAACGCTTTCATCTTGTTGTTCCGCGCTAGTGCAAAGACTAACACAAAGTACACAGCCCATCACACAATCCAATGGCAAGTCTCATCAGCCGAATGGTGGCAGGCCGTCGATATCACACTGCAGCCTGGCCTGGATATTCCCACCCAAATCTTGCCTGCAGTCCCCGAGGCTGTTGAGTTTTGGTACTCTGCTTCAATCGAATCCACTTCATGGACAAGAGTTCAACATGGGTCTGTTTCGGCTCTTTTGCATCAGGCGCTTCAGCCCGCCGAGGCCCTGCAACCCCGCGTCGTCCGATTTGCGCACGTTGCTAAGCGAGGGTACCTGATACGGTCTGATATTTTTTCGTTGCGGATGGTGGACCTCGAACCAGTAAACTCGGTGGTCTCGTTCTTTGCTGACCAGCCCGAGAAATTGTTCTCTCCTCTCCCTGACAACGTAACCAATGCGGCCGTCTTGCATACAATACTCAACGGCGCGGTCGGTGGACTCCTACTTCGCCCACTGTCGGAGTATGTTGCTGCCAAGAACTATGCAGAGGTGTTGCAGAAGCTCGATGAAGAACTTACCAATCGACTGTCGTTCCCATGGGTGCTAGACAATCCTCCTCCACGGAAGACGCTGGCGATTGTGGAAGGAGGCCGGAGCAGTCCTGAGCATGGCGGCACTGCAACCAGCCTATACACCGCTGCACAAGCCCTAAACATCGACATGATTGTTCTTGACGCCCCCGGTCATTGGATTGAAGGACCGCGTTACGCGCACTGGCGCAAGGAGTTCCTCCCTGTGCAACTGGAACCGCCGTCGCTACTGAAGGAGCAAGTGGTGAAAGCTTTGTCCGGACGCAAGGTGGACGGGATCGTGACCTTCTGCGACTCGTACCAGGTTGCCGTCGCGCAAGCTGCAAACCAGCTAGGTCTTCCAAGTGCCCCCGCTGAAACATATGAGATTGCCACCAACAAGTATCGTACTGGCGTCTCAGAGGGCCGTCCTGCATATCTTGTGCATAGCCTCGAAGAAGCCTTGGAAGTGGCCCAGCGGGAACCCCTGCAATACCCGTTCATCGTAAAGCCTTGCATTGGGTTTTTGTCCGAGGGTGTGTTCAAGGTCAATGGGCCAGAGGAGCTAGTTCGCGCCATCAAGAGCGTGAATTTCAACCGACACGGAACCGAACTCGTGTTGGAGGAATACTGCGACGGCCCGGAAGTGGATATCAACTTTGTACTTTCTAACGGGGAGATTCTCTTCTGTGAGATTTCAGACGACTTCCCCAAGACTGCAGAAGTGACCCGCGCGGACCAAGACCACATCCAGCCAGCACAGGCTTCATTCATTGAGCTAGGCAATGTCCTTCCATCCAAGCTCCCACCGGCCGAGACTGATCTCCTGCGCGATTCGCTACACAAGAGCTTAGCCCGGTTAGGGCTTACGACTGGCATCTACCATCTTGAAGCACGAGTGCAGCACTCCTCAATGGAATATGGGGCAGTAGTTGCGCCTGACACAAATACCACTACGGAAATAATCGATTTAATTCCCCGTCCGGCGGCTCCTGTCCAAAAGCCCTACGCTTGGTTAATCGAAATCAACCCGCGACCCCCGGGCATCCAAGAAACCGCCGCTGTAGAGTCCACCTACGGCGTCGACTACTGGGGGATCGGACTACTAGCAGGTCTACGCGATCATTCACGCCTATCTGCCCTTGCACATTCATTCAAGCAGGGACCACAGTACTGGTGCGAAATGGTGTTTATTCCAGTCATATCAGGGGGTCGATTCGAATCGGACGATGTGTGCGTGGATCTAATTCAGCGGCGCCCAGACCTTGCTAAGTACATCTCCAAGTATTTCTGCTTTTTGCATAGGGGCGACGTGGTCCCGGCGCCAGAATCAGGGATTACAGCGTGGGTTGCGTACTTTGTTGTTTTCTCGAGGGTTGGGAGGGAGCATTTGTTGCAGGTTACAAAGGATATAAGGCGAGAGACGAGGTTTGTTATTGTTTAGGTGCCCTTTTGGAATACAGTAATGCACTGTCCGGTGATTTTCCTTGTACGTTTTTTATCTGAAGTTATACAAGATCATGTAATACTCAGACAGTCAGCACGGTGTCTTAATAATGTGAGTGGAAGGGAACATAACACTCAACAAGGTCAACCACCCTCGGTGCTCCCGAATATATGCTGCTGCTGGATTCTGACTTAAAAAGGCCATAATACTCAAGACAAGAATATAACTGAAAAAAGAGATTGGTTATCCAACTATGAAGGATGTCTACCCTCATACCTAGGTAGTTGCTTGACGCTAATCCTTATCGGGCAAAGGTTCTATGTAGTACCCTGAGGCGCTCTCAACAGCTTCTACTGCTAGACGTGTATAAACAGAGTCAAAAAGACAGGCGTGCATGCGATGTTCACCTGGATCTGCGGAAAAATGGATTTTATATGTACAAAGTAATATAACCTCATGGTGTACCTAAGTAGGTGATCAGAGCACATCGTTATATACTATGTAGTAGAGCTAGCCCTTATGTATCGATAAGGACGGACGCGGAAAAAATCCGCCCGAGAGTCGAGACAAAATTTAAGCGGGGACCTCCATCTCCACGAAACAAAAAAGAAGATCCTGATCAACTGTGCTTGCGAATAATTCTAATGATTAATTGCATTCCTTGCCTTTTGGATTTCTCATCACTGTCTTGCCAATATAATACTACCTACTTTTCTCCACTACGGCCTGCAATCGAAAGAGAGAGCCCTTCTCTAAAAATTGCGTATAAGTCGCAGGCTGCTAGCAAAATAATGAACTCCTCAGATCCCATCGTTGCGTCGTATGACGTGTTTCTCACCGACTCTCAAATAGCACGATACGTCCTCCAATACCCTGACCGCGAGCTGAACAAGGATAAATCCTCCGAAGACCAAAACTTACCCAAACCCACTGGCCTCCGCCTCAAACCCAAAACGGGCCTGGTCGAAGTCGAAGTGCCTATCAATACGTCATCTGATGTTTACGATGTGAACAAAGGGCTGAAGTATGGAGAGGCGATGAAACAGAGCCGGGTACTGAGAGAAGGAGGCGCTTTTGGACTTGCGGGCGGGTTTAACCCACATAGCGGTGCTGCTGCTGCTGCTGGCCGCGTAAAGATGGAAGGTGACAGTGAAATGCGGGATGTGAAAACTTCTAAAACGCAAACGATTCTACGAACTCAGACCCTTGCGGGCAGAATAAAAGAGCCTGAAGATGGGGAACCAGTTTATATGCTTGGGGCATTTAGAGGATGTATGCTTCCTCCTTTCTTATGCAACTTCTCTCCTTTCCTCACCGGAGTTCCTGGACTAATTACCATTGCTTAGCCAATTTTTTTCTTTCCCCGGTTACAGCTGTGGTGCAGCTACTGCCTCAGCTCCATCATCTCGATGCATCCGAAGAGGTTTCTAGAGCACGAATCACACGAGGGAAAAAGGACCTTGAAGAGGACGGGGCAGTCAGGGAAGCCGAGGCCAGAGCTGTCGATGTCAAGGTCAAATCGGCCGAGGCTGGCGAAACCACTTTAGGGGGTAACATGGACTTATTAAAGAAGATACAAGATGAGAAATGGGAACCATATCAGTGGATAGACTCAGAGGTGAGGGAATTCTCTTTTACTTATCGTAAGACGACTACTGACTCTTGACCTAAAAAAAAAGACTGAAGATGCATGGATTACATATGAGAACTATATGATCCATCAGAATCCCGAAGAACTTCCACAGCTGCAATCTGCTCTTGACGGCGAAGGCTATCTGGATGTGATGAGTGCACCTCGAGTCGATCCGGCGCGGCCCGAGATGACCGGATGGGCGATGAAACAGAACAGGAGGAGACAAAGAGGCATGCCTGACACAGATAGTCAATAATAAAATCGTTTCCTGTAGCGTTTTTCATGTTGGAGTATGGTACCTAGGAGGCAAATACAGAATTATCCACGTAGAAATTCTCGGCCAATCACAGAAAAGGGGCCTGTCCAAGCGGGGCCATATCACGTGACATACCGATTCCGATTGCTCGCGCGACAACAACTTTTTTCTTCTCTCCTGTCGAGCCGACGAGCAAGTCTCTTGTTTCTTTCCCTGTCTTCGTCCTTTTTTCCATTCACTTCTGTTGTCGTCTCTTTTCGGTCGAGCACAAAGGGTGGGATTATATTTTTCAATAAATCCTTTCTTTTCTTGTCTTTCTCGCTTCCGGCTTGATTCAGAAGCAAAAAAGTCTTCTTTTTCTACTATTTAGTTATCTACCTTGCTGTATTTTATTTTATCGCATCTCGCCCTCTTTCTTTTGCGCTGGCTTCCGGCTGCTCTTTCGATATCGACATACTTCCAATGCTCTGTTAATATTAATACTGAAATTCACCTTCAACTCTGTCGACAAGCAACAAGCCATGTTGACTCGCGCCGCACGTCGCCGGAATGTCCTCCACCATCTACGCCTCTCAGCCGAGCAATTGCCTGCGCCATGGCTCTGTCCAGCTGCTATTCGACTTCATTCACAACTAAATCGGCCCGAACCTCCCCCTGCCGCCTCATCATCGACGCCATCAACGTTGCGCCGGCGCCGGTCTTTCTCCCAACCTGTCCGGCATCTGGCAACGGCAGCCGAAGACTCATCGCTCTTAAATTTAAACCATGACTCAACACATATCTCCTTTGAGAGCATGGGATACCCAAGTGCCAGCTCTCAAAATTATAGTGAAACATGGACTTTACCGCCTCTCTATAACGAGCCTGCTATTGTGATACAAGAAAGCCAGTTGACCACGGAGCCTTCGTTAAAAAGGTCACGTGGTGTTGGAGGTACCGTGAGCAATATGCTGGCCAGGTTTACAATTGCCCTCAAGACGCGAGACGTTGAAAATGCGGCACGCGTGCTCGATCGCATGGCACAGTTCTATGATGCGAAAGATCCTGTCTTCTTGGATCTACACAATAGATATCTGGAGCTTGTAGTGGCCGATATGATTGCGAATCAAAGTCGCGAAGAGGCTTTGCAAAAGGCAACAAGTGTGCAAGTGTGGTTTGAGGTCAAGCTGCCACAGGGAAATCTTAAGCCCAATGCCAGGACCATGGCCGTTATGTTGCGAATGGCTCTTAGGATATTTCATGGCTCGAAGCGCGAACGCCTCGTGAGAAGATATTGGAATATGGTCCAGCAGAATTCTTTCGAAGATGAGATTATGTATATGCATGACCTTCTCACGGAACGAGATCTGGGTGAAATCTCACAGGTGAGGCTTTCGTTCTTTTTTATCTTGATTAACGAGAAGCTTACAGAATGTCACATTGATTTAGATTTGCCCTAATGGAATACCGAATTTCGAGTCGAAAGCTGACTTGGCCCCTGAGCCTGAAGAGACTCCCGTCTCCGCCGATGATCAAGTTCTTGAGACCCAGCAGAAAGGGCTTGGTCTCTTGTCGCTAAAGAAAACATTATCATTATTTCCCAAATCCAATTACCCCGCTGATGTGGATGATTTGGACTCGGAGGCTGCTAAAGAGCGGCGACGCTCTCGGCAGCTAGAATTGGAGAAGAAGGCCGTGGATACGGCCAAGGAGCGGTGGCAAAGAGAAATGGACGCCATGAGAGCTGCTGGTGTGGACACCTCTGGTGGTGGCAGAACTATGAGCGACCTTCTAGAACAATGGTTTAATGATCTAGTCGCCAAGATTAAAGAAGAGATTGCCCTTGTTCCATCGACAAAGAATCGTACGCGCGGTGGTCTTGAGAATTCGGAAAGAGCTGACTATGGGATTTTCTTGCGTGCCTTGCCGCCTGATACACTGGCCGCTGTCACAGTGATGCACATGATTCATCTGTTTGCTCGAGCCGGCGTTGAAAAGGGTATCAAGGTCCCGGCAGTTGTCACGTCTCTCGGACAAGAAGTACAAAACGAAGTAGTCGCCCAGTCGATGCTTGCCAGTGTCGAGGACGACATTCGTCGCCAAAAATTGATCAAGAAGGTGATGGAAACCCGCAACAGAAAGGAAGGTCGCATGCAATTCAAGAATCTCATGAAGCAGAACGAACATCTTGATCCCAATTGTGCTTGGCCAGTTGAGATCCACGCCAGGGTAGGCGGTGTCTTGTTGTCTCTGTTATTTGACTGTGCAAAAGCACCCGTGCTCCAAGAAGACCCAAATACGAAGGAACGCGTCATCATTATGGAGCCCGCCTTTCAACATTCATACGAAATTTCTCGAGGAAGAAAATTCGGTGTCATCCATGCGCACCCTCAAGTCAGCCGGAGACTTATTCGCGAAGCACCTAGTGCTATTCAAGCTCGCCATATGCCGATGTTGTCTGAACCCAAGCCGTGGACTCGGTTTGACGAAGGCGGCTTTCTAGGTTATCGCAGCCATATGATGCGCTGCACGCCTGGTGACACCCTGCAGAAGACTTACATGAAGAAGGCCCTTGAAGATGGCGGCCTCTCAGAAGTTCGCGCTGGTCTGGACATCTTGGGAAAAACAGCTTGGACCATCAACAATGACGTGTTTGATGTCATGTTAGAAGCGTGGAACTCTGGCAAGGGCTATGCCAAAATCCCTCCGCTTGACCCGGAAATCCCAATGCCAGCCAAACCCGAAGAAGGTGATGCAGATGGCCTCAAATTGTACAACCATAAGCTTCGTGAAGTGGAAAACCTCCGCTCCGGTCTCCATTCGCAGAGATGTTTCATCAACTTCCAAATGGAGATTGCTCGTGCATATAAAAATGAGACATTTTACCTGCCTCATAACATGGATTTCCGTGGTCGCGCTTACCCACTTCCGGCGTATCTTAACCAAATGTCCGCAGATAATGCTCGTTCTCTACTTCTATTCAAAAAGGCTAAACGGCTGGGTGAAACTGGTCTACGATGGCTTAAGATTCACCTTTCCAACGTCTATGGTTTCGATAAGGCCAGCTTGAAGGAAAGAGAAGAATTCGCCATGCAGCATCTAGATGACATTCTTGATTCAGCCAATAACGGCTTACATGGCCGGAAATGGTTCTTGGAAGCGGAGGATCCATGGCAGTGTCTTGCCGCTTGCTGCGAACTACGCAATGCGCTTCGATTGGAGAACCCAGCGGACTACATGTCCCGGTTGCCAATTCACCAAGATGGTTCATGTAACGGCCTTCAGCACTATGCGGCGTTGGGAGGAGATATGGAAGGCGCTCAACATGTTAATCTAGAACCTGGTGACCGGCCAAAGGACATCTATACCGGTGTCGCCGATTTTGTCACTGAGAAGGTCGATCGAGATGCTGCAGCCGGACATGAAATTGCCAAACTTCTTCAAGGCAAAATCAAGCGAAAAATCGTCAAGCAGACTGTTATGACTAACGTGTACGGTGTCACCTTCGTCGGTGCAATCCGCCAGGTCCGGCGACAGATTGCGGCACACTACCCTGGGCTCGAATCAGTCCCGGGTATCAGCAAGTATGTTGCGGCCGCTATATTTGAAGCCCTAAGCACCATTTTCAGCGGCGCCCATTCAATTCAATACTGGCTGGGCGACTGTGTCACTAGAATCAGTCAAGCCGTGTCCCCGGATCAACTTGACGTTCTCGCCAAGAAGGCTTTAAAAGACGAATCTTCTACTTCACATGGCAAAAGCAAGAAGGATAGTGATACGGATCCTCTCAAAATGTTCCGATCCACTATTATTTGGACTACGCCGTTGGGTCTCCCTGTGGTTCAGCCTTACCGAGCGTCGAAATGCCGTCGTGTATACACTACGTTGCAGAGTCTGCAGCTTCTTAAAGATACAACATCTGAAAATGTCTCTAAGCGCAAGCAACTCCAAGCTTTCCCACCGAACTTCATCCATTCACTGGATGCAACTCACATGATGCTATCTGCTATCGATTGCCATCGCAAGGGACTTGTATTCTCCGCTGTCCACGATTCGTTCTGGACCCATGCATGCGATATCGACACGATGAACATTGCTTTGCGAGACTGCTTCATTCGGATGCACACGGATGATGTCATCGGAAGACTCGCGGCTGAGTTCCGTGCCCGCTATGATGGCTATATCTTCTTGGCCAAGATCCCCGAGAGTTCACCTATTGCTAAAGCAATAGCTCTCCACCGCAAGGCGCACCACACTAAGAATTCACAGACGGCAGAGCTGTTGTTGGAGCATCAACGACAGACTCTCCTCCGATCGGATGATCCTGTGTTGCAAGAGAAAGGACGTGCCATGAAAACAGCGGCGAGCATCTTCGAAGACATGAACGGTACTCACAACGATCTAGCCG
This sequence comes from Trichocomaceae sp. PYS4502, assembly GCA_023625875.1. Lineage (NCBI taxonomy): Eukaryota > Fungi > Ascomycota > Eurotiomycetes > Eurotiales > Trichocomaceae > Trichocomaceae sp. PYS4502. The sequence continues at coordinate 45,693 of JAMAFX010000135.1, forward strand.
TCGCCTCCACCCTCGGTGAAACTGGAGTTGGCAATATCAGCATTGACCAGCGCCAACACACTGCATTCAGCGCCTCGGTTATCGACCAGAAAGACCCTGCCGTGGTCAGCTTGTTCACCGATCTTGACCCGCACATTGACTCGGAAGCCGATGGCGAACAAACCACCGAGGAAGAGAGGATGCTTGCTGAGCCAGAGGCACTAGAGACAGCCGGTGAAAACGAGAAGCCTCGTCGGCAGGCTAAATCAAAGATGATATGGGCATGGCTGCCGCTTCAGTTCCGTGACATTCCCAAGAAGGGAGAATTCGACGTCAAGCGACTGAAGGACAGCCAGTATTTCTTCAGCTGATCTATTCTTATTCTTAGCTGGAAGGATTGTTTATAATACGTATTATTGTAACTTAGATTTGATGCAGCAAGATGCATGGAACTAACTATGTACTATTTAGACACGGGCGTTGGCGGTTTATTGTCGGCATTTGGCTGGAGTTTTATTTATTCGTTTGTTTATTGTACAATGCACGCCGCACGTGAGCAATGCATCAGCATATGTATGTATGTATGTATATATATAGTAGTTATGTGTTTATATAGAATCATCTATATTGTAAATCCTCGTCTGATTCTCTCCTTATGCCGACATGCTATATAAGCCTCTAACCAATTCAGGGTTAGCGCATACCCCGTGAAGAAGAACTGCAGAAGCCTGAGGCTGCCAATGTTGAATGCGGAGCCCCGCACTCTGACTTTGCTGATCTCGTCTTCCCATCGCCAACCTTTTCATCTTTACTCAACTCGCTCACCGTCATCAGCATTCATCACTTCTCCCGCCGCCAGCCAATTGTAAGTCTGGCAATTCCATTCGCAAAAGGAGAGACCTCTCTCTCTCTCTCTCTCGTCAGCCAACCTGGTGGGCGGGTTGAGACAACTCCGCGCCATGCCTTTACTACTCCGGTAGCAATCTGGAATCCAGCAGAGTGGTCGGCTATTTATTGTCATATCTTGTGTTACTGCCTCTGCCTAGCGTCTGATCTAAAACATGTCTGCGACGCTGCATCATTCGAGCGAAATCTCTACGCAGTCGCAAACTCCCGGGCTGGATACCCTGGCTGAAAGCTCCGAGTACGCCCTCGAGCAATTGCGTCTTGCGCGTGAGGCCGAATTGGACGACGCATCCTCTACAAAGACAGATCATTATTATCGCCATCATCATAATAATAATTCAGCTAGCCCGTCTGCTGATCTGTCCAATTTCAAAATACCAGCCATTCGTAACTCTCTCTCCGATGCAAGATCGACTATTCGCAAGCATCCCGGCGCCTCGGCAGTACGCCGACGGATCAGTCGCGCCTGCGATCAGTGTAACCAGCTGCGGACTAAATGCGACGGACAAACCCCGTGTGCACACTGTACTGGTGAGCAGATTTGTTCTATATATACTTCACACATTGGAAACCCTCCCATGCGATTTTGCAAACTAATAGAGATTTGTCCCCCCGGTTACGGCATACTACAGAATCTGGCCTAAGTTGCGAATATGCTCGAGAAAGGAAAAAGCGCGGCAAAGCCTCGAAGAAAGATCTGGCCGAGGCAGCAGCGAAAGCGGCTGCTGCAAATGGGTCGTCGCGTGTCTCGTCAGATCCTGCCGCTTTTGATGCAGTTTCAGACACTCCTCCAACGTCCGGGAAGCATCCGAAAGATATTATTCAAATTGGCGATCCAAATCGGCAATTTTCAGAGGCGCAAACTCCTCAGCCAGTAATTGCTGGCCTGCATGAAATATCCCAGCAATCGCAGCCCGTGCCAGCGCCACCGCAAACGCGATCAAGGCAATATTTTACTTCCAACCTGAATTCCATTGCGATGAATGGATACGGTCAGGTGCATGATGCTGATCGATCGTTCATTCAGATGCCTAATCTGCGAGATTTGCAGGCACGCTCGCCTTCGTCACTGGTTCCCGTTGGACTCAATGGGTTTCATGACACATATAATCTGGTTGACCACGGTGCAACAAATATGAGCCATTATCCATTTGCAAATTCTGGAGAAGACACGTCTGCAAACCACTTCGTTGGCCTCACTCCTCCGGCGCAGTCACCTGGATGGCTGCCTCTTCCAGGCCCCTCTGTGGGGTTCCCTTCATTGAGTATGTCCCCGGGCATCGTCAGCACTCTGAAATATCCTGTTCTGGAGCCCGTGATACCTCACATAGTATCTATTATTCCCCAGTCTCTGGCTTGCGACCTTTTTGACCTTTACTTTGCCAGCTCATCGGCCTCGCATATCTTCCCCCAGTCTCCGTATGTGGTTGGACATGTATTCAGAAAGAACTCCATCTTACATCCGAGTCAGCCTCGCACATGTAGCCCAGCTTTGTTAGCGAGCATGCTTTGGGTAGCGGCACAGACCAGTGAGGCGGCGTTTCTGACGTCTCCACCGTCCGCTCGCGGAAGAGTGTGTCAGAAATTATTGGAGCTTACAGTCGGGCTACTTCGACCTCTGATCCATGGCCCCACGCCGGGGGAAAGGTCTCCAAACTATGCTGCTAACGCGGTGATCAATGGCGTTGCATTGGGTGGGTTTGGCGTGTCGATGGATCAACTAGGTGCTCAGAGCAGTGCTGCAGGGGCAGTCGACGATGTAGCTACCTATATTCATCTGGCAACGGTGATATCGGCGAGTGAATACAAGGCGGCGAGTATTCGGTGGTGGGCTGCAGCATGGTCGTTGGCGCGGGAGTTGAAACTTGGACGCGAGCTTCCGCCGACACCTTCACAGCCACGAGGACCCACTGGAGATGGCAATGTCGAGATGGAGCTCAAACAATCGCGGGAACACGGCGGCTCTAATTCGAATGGCCATGTTACGGAGGAAGAGCGTGAAGAGCGCAGGCGCATATGGTGGCTTCTTTATGTAATGGATCGCCACTTAGCTTTATGCTACAACCGGCCTTTGACGCTTCTAGATAAAGAGTGCGAGGGCCTCTTACAGCCAATGAATGACGATGTCTGGCATGCCGGCGATTTCTCAAATGCCGGCTATCGACGAGCGGGTCCAAGCTTCGAATGTACTGGCCATGGCATGTTTGGATATTTCTTACCTTTGATGAGTATTCTCGGCGAGATAGTTGACCTCAACCACGCCCGGAACCACCCACGGTTTGGTGCTCATTTTCGAAGTAGCAGAGAATGGGATAGCCAGATCATAGAAATAACCCGACAACTCGATGTCTATGAGCAGAGCCTGCGGGAGTTTGAAGCCCGACATGTCGCTACTCTAGGTGTTGGCAATGACGGGGAATCAGCCTTCAACCCGCCAGCCACGGGGATGGATCACGTCAGTCCATCAGCCAGGTCGTCTAGCACCGTTGGATCTCGAGTGAACGAATCGTTAATGCAGACGAAGATGGTTGTTGCGTACGGTAACCATATTATGCACGTGCTACATATCCTTCTTGTTGGGAAATGGGATCCTATTTCACTACTGGACGACAACGACTTGTGGATTTCTTCAGAGGCGTTTATCACAGCTATGGGCCACGCCGTCAAGGCCGCAGAGGCGGCTTCTGATATATTGGAATTTGACCCTGACTTGAGCTTTATGCCATTCTTCTTTGGCATCTACCTTTTGCAAGGGAGTTTTTTGCTGTTACTGACAGCCGATAAATTGCAAGCTGACGCTGACCCCAGCGTTGTCAGAGCATGCGAGACGATAGTCCGCGCACATGAAGCTTGTGTTGTAACATTGAACACAGAGTACCAGGTATGTCTCTCTCTCTCTTCCACTCTGTTCTATCTTCTATCTACCGTAAACAGCCCCTGACAAAGAGCTCTCTCGCGCAGCGAAATTTCCGCAAGGTCATGCGCTCAGCGCTGGCACAAGTACGAGGCCGAATCCCGGATGATTTTGGCGAGCAACAGCAAAGACGGCGCGAGGTGCTCTCACTCTACCGGTGGGCAGGCGATGGCAGCGGACTGGCTTTGTAGGAGGGACCATTTGACTCCACACTCTTTCTGTTTGGTAGAATAATGATTGGGTAGCATGGATTTGATGGTCAAGCTGAGGTGCTTATCGATCTTTGTGTCAGATGGATTGATGATTTAGTTAACAAATACCCCTGTATATGTATAAAAATGTTAGTGCACGCTTTTCCTAGCAATATACGATGCTATATATAAAACATATCCTTGTCAGTCAAGAAGTGGCACACTACAATTAACCCTAAGCTCATCTGTGGTCTCGCCAGGCAATCACCATATCTCACGTAACACACTTTGATACTCTATCTCTTTGATCATTTAAACCTCTGTTGCCATTCACTCTCTCTTGTGTAATGGCTCGACACCATTATTAGCTTTAGACTGTCACCAAGGTTGTGTTCAAGATTTTCTCGATCGTCGCTTTGCCACTTAATTCAGAAGAATACAAGAGGACGTCAGTCTTTATACAACTGCAGACATCGAGCAGCAATAGTATCACAGGTTTGTCCAAGATGGCGGTGCGGCAGAGTTCATTGCCAATTACCTCGATGCTAGCGATGGCGATGAGGAGAATGAGTGGAACGATCCCCCCAAAAACGAGGCATATTTGCAGTACAGGATGCAACATTTTTTACGAGGCCGGAATTGAGGCGTATAGTATGCTTAAAGACGTACAAGGTCAAAATATACCTCGTGTCTTTGGGTACTTTACCTTGCCTAGTTTCCAAGGTTGTTTTTCTCCAGGCAATCGACTGTGTGATATTCCAGGGGTCATATTACAGCACATAGATGGGTTCCGGCTTGGGGATATTTCCTTACATGCGCCAAAAGAAAAAGTGGAAGTCTATCTGTAATAATGCTATCTCTATTGTGCATATGATGGGTAATCGAGGGATTTTAAACGAGGATGTGAAGACAAGAAGCTTTATTGTGCATGAAGAGTTGAAGGGATCATTTAAGGTATTCATGATTGATTTTGCAATGTGTGTTTTTCGTCGGCAATATGATGATGAGACAAAATGGAGAAAAGACAAAGTAATACAGGATGAAGAAGGGGCTATAGGGTACGTGATACAGAGCTCCTTGGAGGGGGGTTTTACATATCGTCGTTCAGTTCTTGTCGGAATATCAATCTCACGAATCGGTGCTTCCGCACCAATCCGACGTACACGTACGCGTACGTACGCGCAGCGTATGGAACGGGGATACTATACCCCTAGCGCGTACGTGGCAACCTTGTATATAGCCCCTTTCTCACCCCAAGCCCCTACGGTTTTGGGGAGTAGTCATCAATTAGGAATCAATTCACTATATTGATCAGGCTCACCACATAGGGCAGTCGGACCGCCCTTCTCCCAATCCTATGCTTCGTGATACGGGACCGGAGTAAACCGACAGTTCTATATATTAACCTGGACCAGGAATTCATGACTGAATAATTTGCTCCGTGGAGATAAAATGTTACAAGTCGCCGTTAAGTAGATTTTGGCTGAATATTTATCCGATTAGACACAGTAATCCTACCTAAGTATGCCATTCCATCAGTTTCCAAGGTTTATCTGATTAATCATATAAACTGTAAGACCAGTACTCCATAGAAAGGCTCTGCTTACTACAGTCTTAGTGACCAACTGTTGACGTGGTATTGCGTTGGCTGTAAGAACTAGCTAGTTAGTAGGAACTACAAACATAAGGAACTAACAAAAGTATGTGTGTGGCTGCGTAGCTGAAACGGTAATATCCAACATTCTAACACATATATGTAGGCCGTAAGAACTAGCAGTACATAACTAAGGAACTAGTAAAAATGTCTAACATGTGGCATGGCAAAGGCCCGTGAGAGAGTACTTATTTACATGTACTCCCGCACCTGGTGTAGTTGAAGCTAATGAACTGACTACCAAATCATTCTTCCTATCTAAACGCTTATTTATTACTTGAATGTTAAAAATGGATTCCATCGTTGATCAGGTCAGGAAGTTAGCTGCAACTGCCTCCGAGGCAGGCCGAAAAGAGTTGCTTGACTCTCTGCGCGATTTGAGTTATGCTATTGAGACTCCTTATGATACACTGCAGCGGTTCGCTGGACTGGTAAGTCAAACCAAGTACCTAGGTACTCAAGAAGAGCTGTGTTGATTTGTTTCTGCAGCACCTCCAAATCACTGTTGCTCGCATTGGCGTTGATCTAGGCATCTTTAACGCTCTTAACGAGACCAAGCAGGAGTTGAGTGTAGCAAGCCTGGCCGAAAAGACAGGAGCTGCACCGGAACTGCTAGGTATATTAGAACAAAAAAACTAAAAAAGGATTTTAGATCATCAAACTGAAATTTGTATATAAGGTCGCATTCTACGTTCCCTTGCCTCCTATGGCCAGATAAAGGAGACCAGCAAAGATCACTTTACTTCAAATTCGATAACCGTTGTATTGGCAGACAAAGGTTATCAGGGTGGAATCCATCATTTGTGGGTTGTCTTTTCCCTAATATTTCTGCGCGCAATCAAGCTGATATCTCTCCAGTTTTGACACCATAGGGCCTGTCCTGCAACAACTACCTGATTTCCTTGCCGAAACGAAATACGCAGACATCACCCAAAATGATAAAACGGCCCTGCAGGAAGCATTCAACACAGAACTTCCTGGCTTTATTTGGTTTCCTAATCAGGCCGAGCGATTTGGGCACTTCCAACAGCTAATGACAGTTCAACGAGCCGGTGCTGTCAGCTGGCTATCTGCTTTCCCATTTAAAGAAGAGTTAGGCGATTTCCAAGGTGAGACTGTGTTTGTTGATGTTGGTGGTGGTTTTGGACATCAATCGCTTTCAGTCAAGGGGGCGTTCCCTGATGTGAAAGGTAAAATCGTGCTTCAAGATCTGCCCCAGACCCTCGAACATGTGCCGCCTATGGATGACATTGAAGTCATGCCTCACAACTTTTTCGAGCCACAGGTCGTTAAAGGTAATGCCATATTTCTTTCCTATTTGATTCAACTACTTTTCGTCCTGGAACGTATATATCGTCGGTTTTTCGTGAAACTAATGCTTCCATATGTATAGATGCCAAATTTTACTATCTTCGGAACATCCTACACGACTGGCCCGATGATAAAGCCGTCATTATTCTGAAGAACATCATTCCAGCTCTGGGACCCGACTCCCGTATCCTCATAGATGATATGGTCCTTCCAAATGAAAATGTTCATTGGCAAGCAACACAGGCGGATTTGGCAATGATGGCTGCCCTTGGTTCCAAGGAGCGTACAGACGAACAGTGGCGTGCCCTGATCGACCTGGCCGGTTTGAAAATTCTTCATATTTACCAATATACAACGCCATTGAATGACTCAATCATTGTTGCTGTGCCAAAGTAGGTTGGCCCATGTTCATCCTTCTTTCTCGCGCTTGGCGTATTTTCTGTTTAGATACCTAGCTAGGTAAAGCAGAAAATCGACTCAATCGCATGGAGATTGAATGAATTTTGCCTAGGGAAGCATGGAATGTCTACAAACACTGTTTAGTGGTAATGGGTACCTAGATCGTTTATATTGAATGGTTACATCACTTTATTTTTGCTGTAATTTTTCTTCTGACATTAGTATACGTATATCCTTACCCAACTTGTGAAATAACCTTGGAACCTCGGAGGCGATGTAATATCAACTGTTGTATGCGCTTGTAACATAGACTTAGGTACTAACAAAATTGTATGCGTAAGAATGCTTGATTGATTGATCCATGTATCTCCAGGGCCGTTAGGGTGTACTCCGTATTTTCTCACGGATGGGTTTGTTATTGACACTGTTGACTAAAGTTTTGTTTCGGAAGTTTGGTCTATAGTAAGAGAATCATTCTCGAGGTCTCTTCTAGTATCCAAGTAGACTACCTAGGTATAAAAGATAGGTAACTACACACTAGCATCTAATGTACCTGTCATAAACTAACACCGAAGCCCACCCAGCTACTTCCTCTAAGCCGCCTTACTTTCCTCTACATGAATCACAGCGTTCTTCCCACCGTGCTCAAACTCCTCATTCGTGACTGCCGCAATATCATCACCATCGAAATACTTTACAATCTCTTCCAGGGGTACGTAGCGAGTTTCGACGTAGAAGAAGTAGACAATGACTAATTCGAAGCCTAGAAAGCAGCAATAGAAGATGTAGTACTTCCAGTGGATGTTGTTGAGTGCCTATGTTTGCTGTTAGTTAGTATCTTTTTTGTTGGCTTTTGTCGTATTGAAGGAATTACCGTAGCGTTAACGAATTGATTGAAGAAAAGTGCTCCATAAAGAGCATATTCCCTATTCATGAAATAGTCAGTTTCCATTCTTGGACACCTGAGTGAAAGTATGAACTTACATCACAGTATACCCCTTTGCACGCATATGATATGGCAAAATCTCCGTAGTATAACTGGCAATGAGACCGGACCTGAAAAAGTCAATTCAAAATCCCGTTCAATAACTAGACGACGCCCCGGAGGCTTACTTCAGATTATACCAAAGATTATAGAAGAAAATCATAAAGACAATCGACTTCCCATACGCTGGGTTAGCATTATCCTGCTTCGCATCGATAGCAGAAAGTATCGTCCAAATGACAAAAGTGAGCAACATGCCGATTGTGCTAATCAAATTGATCGGGCGACGACCCCATTTATCCACAAAGAAGCTGAAGATAATGTTCAATATGAGGCTGAAAGTAGTCAGTCCTCCATTGATACCCAATTGCGTCTGAGGACTCTTGATGCCGATATTGTTCATGATTGTGGTTAGATAATAGGAGACTAGACCGTTTCCAGACCATTGTGAGAATAAACCAATTGAGAGAATCATGATCAACCGTTTTCGATTTCCGGGGGTGCGTAGGAAGTCAAGGAATGAGAAAGATTTCTGGGCGCTTTTTTCCATGCCGAGGGCTGTGGTGATTTCGGTAAATTCGAGCTGTACGACCTCGTCTTGCTCATCACCGTTGGCGTGGTATTGCGCTAGGATTTTTAGGGCCTTCTCCGGTTGGTCTTTGGCAATGTAGAAGCGTGGACTTTCTGGGATCCAGGGCACAACGGCGATCATAAGTAGGGTGAAGATTCCTTGAATGAGACTGGGAGCTCTCCATGCCCAATCGCTCTGTGGTTTGTATAACATCAATGTTAGAAACATAATCCAAAAGGACTACGGGGATGATAACTCGCCTGAATCTGGAGTGTACCGTAAGTAGCCCACGCTGCAATGAACGCGCCAGACTGATAATTCGCACCAGAAATCGTCACGAGAATCGCTCGATCTTGAACTGGAGCAATTTCTGCAATTAGCAACGGCGCCGTACAAATCACCAAAATATCGCCAAATCCCAGGATCCATCTCGCGGCAATAAACATGGCGAAGTTGATTGCACTCGCCTGCAGCGCGATTCCTAATATCATAAAGAAAGCTCCTATTATCAGACACGGTTTCCGGCCAAGGCGATCCATAATGAAGGGCATGGGGACCAAGCCACTCAGCGCTCCGGCGCTCATTACACAGTTGAATAGACCTAGAGTTGGACCGGAGGGGTGATTGAAGTAATCTTGCCAGTATGAGATTGCCTGGAGGCCATTCCTAGACCTGAGGTTAGTATTGTTCAATATCTATTGTACGAGCAAAGGATTCGACTCACATCATGGAGTTATCGAACCCATTTGCAGTGTTTGTGAAGATCAACACGGCAATGAAGAAATACAATGTCCGCATATTCTTGTCTCTCCACCACTTTTTCCGTGGGAATAATCTTCCAGCTAGGTAGAAATGGCCTGGAGGAGGCTTCATTTGGGCTGGGCCTTGGGAAGGCATGATGATTATGTAGTCTTTACAAGATGAGAAAAGATTTACTGGGTCGCTCGACGATCCAAGATCCAACTATCAGTGAAGAATGGTACCTTGCTGGCTTTATGAAATTCTTTCTGATCCCCATGGGGTATTTATCGGTCCATCTCTGGCATGCTCGTGGATAAATGCATGCTGTCTCCAAGAGTCTCCACAACCCTGCTTGAGCCACGTTGCGGTGAGCCTTTGAACTCTGGTCTACATTCTTTACCACTTGTGCTAAAACGCGGGGTGACTTGGGGCTATAATGCTGGTTGCAGGGATAGCTTCAACAAAATAGCCTGAATGCGAAATCCCACTACTAGTACTACAACAACTACATCCATGTCCCTATCGGCAAGCTACCGGTACAAGTGTCCACAACTCCACAAAATCCTCCACAAAATACCACCTATACCCCACGATTCTGAGAGGCTAGGCCTAAAAGTAGGGAATCACAAGACATCACACATTCAAGGGTTATACCAGCTTAGTTGCCAAATAGCCAGCCAGGCTATCACACGATATGAGGCTTTGCCTTGAATAGGCTGAATTTGGCAGCAGGGTCTCCCAACACCAACACATTAATATAGAGTTGATAGGTCTGTTACACCTGACCACTGCGGAGAAGGAGTATTCCTAGATACTGGGTTTGAAAGCTTGTAGTGGTTAGGTAGCTTATACCTGTCGTTATAGGCGTATAATGTGGGTGGCACTTCACTTCGTATTGTAGGTAGATTTACAAGATTGTTTTATCTGGATTCAAAGCGCAGTCCGTAGGAAAGCTTTGGGTAACGGCTAGTGCTGTGTTGGTCAGATTCAATGATCATGACTAGCTATGCGAATTGGCATCTCGTATATTCGGCATTTATACTTCGTTTCTTATGCCGCGTTATATGTACTACATAGCGTGGAAGAATACCTAGGTACTCTCTTTGTTGTGGTAGTACATGTCTAGCTACTTGTGCGGTTTCGACTACAGCAACTCAGATTTATCAATGTTAGGCAACTTAGGCTCCCATTTAACCTTGTGAGAGCAATTGGGAACTGAGCTCGACTGCGTACTTATATATGCAATGTCAAAGAGACGGGAGAAGATCAAGCAAGACGAAAGAATGACTGGAGTCCTTCTAATACCGCTCACTCAACTTCGAATCCTCTAAAAATGACATCTATTTCCCTATCCACTTCCTTGGTGAAGGCAAATACTCCCACAATAGGCCCCACAAAATCATGTCCGGTCATTTCAAGCGTATCAAAGTCCGCAAACTCAATCCACTGGGAATTATGTTCAAGTCGATAGGAGCATTTATAAGTTGTCTCTGAGTACTCCAGTCTCAGCCATGTCAGCGCGGCGTCGTTGCCTCCGAGATCGATGGTTATCCTCTTGGTCCTGTGCATAAACTTAGCTTCGTTAACCAATTCGAACACGATGACAGCCGGAGAGTCGAATTCACGAAATATGCGCGCAAATCGATGTTCATCTTTGTAAATACATAACCCGGCACCGAGCAATGTCCCCGTCGTAACGTGCTGAACTGCAACTTGTGAGTGGCCATGCAGCCGACGTTGTCGCTTGCCTATGAACGTGACCTGGTCGCTAGTATCGGCCTGGCACAAATCACTTTTGCTCGCAGTGAGTGTGATCTCCTTGCCATTCTCCTCGATCTTGTGCGAAGTCAAATCTGCGTCGCGAATGTAACACCAGTCCATGCCAGGATCTGCACTAAGGGTCGCTACGGCGTTATCAGGAATGATGCTCCTTCCAGGCTCCAACGGAAAGCTGGACTTTACCCGGCTCACTGCTGGCCAACTCCCCGGCGTCCAGTGCACAGGGGTAAGAAAAGTCTCTCTCCCCAAGACGTAGCGTTTTGATTTGTCTTTACGCACAGCAAGGCAAACCGCCCACCAATGACCTTGCGCATCCTGAAAGAGATCGCTGTGACCTGTGTGTTGAATGTATTCATCTGTCCCACGAGCTGTGAGAATTGGATTATCAGGATTCGCTTTGTAGGGTCCCCAGATAGACTTTGACCGCGCGACAGTAATCATATGATCTTCAAAGGTCCCTCCTTCAGAAATAAACAAGTAATACCATCCATCATGATTATGGTATATATGAGGGCCTTCAGGCCATATCCCACCAGTGCCATCCCATATCATCTTCTCATCCGAAAGCTTCTGACCCGTCTCGATATCAATTTCGAATAACTTAATAGTGGTCATTGGTCCCGGCGCCGCGGATCCATGCATATATGCCCGACCATCACTATCCCAGAAGAGGCTGGTGTCAATTCCATCGAACTCGAAGAACACAGGATCACTCCACTGATTGCTCCATATATCGGTCGCCGAAACAATAAAGTTTTGGTGTTGGCCCGATGTGCTGCCATCTTGCGCGCCGTGAATCACGTTCGTGCAGACAATGTAGAAAATGCCGTCGTAATACCGGATTGTGGGAGCATAGAGGCCGCCAGTTGCACACATCATCATGCCGCCTGCTTCGTCGTCTTCAGGGTTCAGCTTTGTGCGGCTAGCAGCGAGACTGAGTTGGGTTTGCCGGTTGATGGCATTTCCTGACGTCGGAATAAGTACATAGAGCACGTACACACACGCCGTATACATAGTACTTACCAATGTGTCTCCATGATACAAGATCTTTGCTAGCATATATAGGGAGGCCAGGGAAGATATGAAAACTGGAATTGACTAGAAAATAGGTATCACCAACCCGGATGGCAGAAGGGTCAGGAGCGAAACCTGGGATTATGGGGTTTATTCCTCCAGCCGGCATTTTTGCTAACTCCCAATAATCGTGCTTGAGGATTTCGGTGCTCGCAGTACATATGTATTTTGTGAAAAGAAAATATTCCGACTCCATCCGGAGATAAACGACAAAGAAGCACATATGCCCGGGCATATAGCCTAAATGCATGTCAATAATTTGCCGCCTAGTAGTATGGACGGTACAACTGCTAGGGACTAGAAAACGTGAGGGTACTAACAAGCACCACTTGATCCTAATTCCATAATGAGTGATTCATCCTAGCTCGTAGCGCCAGGTATCATCCTTCATTTGAATAGTCTCATTTCTAAGTAGGTAAACAGTCCCAGAAAACAGACCTTCCAAGTCTTGGAATACGGCAGCTTTTTCTCGAGAAGGGTATTGGAAAACTCCATCAATCATAAACATCTTAGAGTCAATTGAAGGTTTGTTCTCTTAGAATGAGCATCGTCTTGTCCATTGGAGAACTCAACAAAATCTTCTCAGGAACAAGAACGGGCGTTCCTGACCCTGACCACGCTTTTGGCGCTTTTCGACTTACTCACTCACCCCTTCTGTCCGTGAGGGCGTCGAAAATGGCTCCCCTCCCACCCCATTGCGGGCGGTTGCCGCTCATCATAAGACCATGCCATCGACCCTCCGCCGTTTCGTTCGAGTTGTCGGAGTACAGCGATGATCCCGACGACGACACCGATGAGGACCTCACGACAATCCCTCTGGACTATGGGCGGTCCAAGAAAACCAAGTCCCGTCGACGGCGGATCGAGGAACGGTGGCACAAGTGAGTCACTCCTCGGCACTGTTCATGATCTTGTATCAAAGCGGTATCCAGGATGCAATATAGTGATACTTCTATGGACGAAGCTGATTTTGGTGCGAGGCGAGGCGAAAGCACCCTCCACCGAGAACTCGCCTTATGATTCTCTATTTTGTTGTAAGTCAGCCCTTGGGATTTGACATGGAGCGTTTTATTGACATAGAGCATTAATAGCCAGTTGCGGCCTTGAATTTGGCATAGAGCATTAATATAGCTCCACGCATGGACATCAAAAGCATTCTCTGCAGCCCGACAATAGCAGTACAAGCAGCCAAGATGATGATCAGGACGGGACTGCTTGATCAGTTCAGAGCAGTGCCATCCACAGTACTTATATACACATAACGTAGACGAGTGATTACTGGTATACAGAAGGGAAGGAGGGCCAGGAAAGGCCTGACAAGTCAAAGATACAGAACAGTTACTCGGACTATTAGTACGGAGGGTGCAACTGTTTAGAGCAGAAGCAAGAAGCAATTCGTGCAGGAATGGCTTGATTTTGGATGCAAGAAGCGGGAAAACCTGTATCTATAGTCGTACGCTGCATAGCCCTAGAGCGGCTGGGACAGTCTACGAATTATACATACATTAATATAACCTTACGATTTGGTACAGATGGTGGGTGCGAAAGAAGCCCGCTTGAGTATCTGGGAGAGAGATTATCACGAACAAGTTGATTATCTCCCTTCAGACACGGGCGTTTCCTCTGCGGTAGTCACTCAAGACTGCCCGAAGAGGTAGGTTCTGCTCCGTCCTTTATGTTCGAATGAATTGTTAAAAACGAGAGATGTCCAATCTTGTGCCCCAAAACCAGAATATTTCCTTTGACTGCGACCGATGTCGGCTGATATTCGAGAGGGAGCCGTAGAACCTTCTTCCTACCTTGAGTCAGCCATTTCCTCCTCATATAAAAATCTACCGTGGGCTTAGCGTTGCGAGAGGGCCGAGATTGAGACTCAAGTCTTGGAAGGGATCCTCTATTGGTGATCAAGTACGATCCATCATCGGAGAAGGAGAGTGTTCGAATTGGTCCATAAGTGGAAACAGTGTTCAGAAGCGGTAGCTTTCCGTTGAACCCTGTCTTCCGCTGCCAGACACTGATTTTTTCCTTGTCATCTGCTAACGCAACTAGCTTTTCGTCTCCTGACGTAGCGATAGCTATCACCAATCCCTTATGGCCCTCCAACGTAGAGTACGAGTCTTCGCTCCTTCTCCAGAGTCTGACACTATTGTCTTTCGAAACCGATGCGACCCGACCTCGTACGAAACGGACAAATTTGACCTCGTTCTGGTGCTTCAGAGTTTTTTCTTCCGATAGGTCGCTTGCCTCGTTTTGCAAGGACCAGACTCTGGCTGTTCTGTCATCCGAAGCCGATGCTAGCAGCATGCCATCTGGCCAGAATGCAACAGAGTTAACTGGACCCGAATGTTTCTCGCGTACACAACGCATTCTTCTCTCTTTCAGGTCCCATAATCTTATCGTCGAGTCATCTGAGCCCGACACAAGAACATTCTTGCCGTTTAACGTTATGAGTGCAATAGACTTGATGGGGCCCGAATGACTATTCTTCTTATCAATTACTTCTCCTGTTCCTGCTGATGTCCCAAAGCCTGATTGTCATGTCATCCGAAGCTGACACGAGTTCTTCCCCGCCTGGTAAGAACAAAATATTCTGCACACTACCAGAATGGCCCCTTAGTGTTTTATACACTTTCCCCGTTAGCTCCCAAAGTATAATCAAGTTATCATCTGATAGTGATGCAACGAGTTCTCCATCCGGCGAGAACTCAATCTGGGTAACGGGTCCTAAGTGTCCCTTTGCTGTAGAGGCCACTCCTTTCCCTGTTTCGGTATCCCATAGTTTGACTGTATTATCGTTTGAGGCTGACAAAACTTGTTGGCCGTCTGGCGAGAATATAGCAGTTCTAACCCAATGCGAATGACCGTCAAACGTAGTTACAAGACTTCTTGTATTGATGTCCCAGACCTTTACTGTGTTGTCATCCGACGCCGATACAATTAGCCGACTGTTAGATGAGATTTCAACCGAGTTGATTTGGTCTGAATGACCCTTGAGTACGCGATCTGGGGCGTATGGAATTTGTGTCATGTCCCACAGTCTAATTGTGCTGTCGTCTGAGCCTGACACAAGTAGCTTCCCGTCCGGTGAGAATGCAATAACCCGAACCCAATCCGTATGGCCCTCGAGTGTTGTAGGACTGGCTTGTCCAGCTGTATTGTAAATTTGGACTGTTTTATCATCCGAAGCGGATGCAAGCAACTTGCCATCACTTGAGAATGCAATAGCCCTAACCCAATCTGTATGTTTCATGGCAGTTGTGGCTTTTGTAGCCTTGCTCCAGAATTTTACTACTCCAACAACTGAGGCTGAGGCGCATAGGAAGTCGCCTGTGTCGTTATTCTGCCACAATGCGACGACCAAAACTCTGTCTTCATGACGCTCACGAGCTTTTATTTTCCTCGTTGCAATATCCCAGAGAATGTGTGTTTTATCACTTGAACCTGATACAAGTAGTTTATTATCCGGCGAAAACGCAATGGAATTGACTGCATCCGAATGGTCCTCAAGGATATCACATGCTTCCACTATCGTTGCTGCGGTCGCCGCTCGGTTCAATTCTATACTCGCTGTGTCCCAGAGTCTAATTGTCCCATCGTCCGAGGCCGATGCAAGTAGCTCCCCATTTGGTGAGAATATGACACAGTTCACTGCATCCGAATGGCCCTCGAGTGTGGCAAATACTGTTCCTGTTTCCTTGTCCCAAAGCTTAACGGTCCGGTCGTCCGATGCTGACGCATACCTTTGGGGGTTTTTGGGGGAGAATGCAATAGCTGTGACTGAGTCTGAATGCCCATCGCGCGCACGCTTGTAGTTTCCCCATTTCTGTGTCCCAGATCTTGATTGTCGAGTCAGTTGAGGCTGACGCAAGCTGGCCATTTTGTGAGAATGAAACAGCTTGAACCCAGCCTGAATGGCTCTTGAGGATGCCATGTGCTATTCCCAGCTCCACATTCCAAAGCCGAACCGTCCAGTCGTCTGAGGCGGATGCGACTAGCTGACCATCCGGAGAGAATGCTACGCAGAAGCTGAATGTCCAGCCGGGTCCGAAGCCACGGCCCGAGTTGATCCTTCACCTGGAAGGTCATCGAACACAGT